>JAUBNQ010000003.1:9046197-9081354 GCA_032353495.1 Ctenopoma kingsleyae
TGCTGACACCAAGACACAAACAGAGGAAGCACACTGTTAGAGGCACGTCCAGCTCGGATACAAACCCATGATCATATTGCTTTGCACCTTTAAGAGCTTGTGTTTAAAGAAAGGAAAGACTTGTAAAACACAAGGCAAAAAGAAATATATTTTCTGGATTTTAAAGTGCTGGCGGTGGAGAACAAACACACATACCCACACATACACCCACATATATGTTTTGCTTGCAGCCAGAGAAGCTGCAGCCAAAGCTTCTCCTGTTGCCAGAAGCAGGCCTGTCTGTGTGCCCATCCTTCTTAATGAACGGTCACTGGCTGCTGAAAGGAACTCTCTTAGTTGGCAATGCTGCTCCATCTCCTTCCTTTCATATCCATGCCACCACATATGCACAATATCCCTCTTTTCTCCTTCATTATGCCCCTCTTCTTCATTCCTTCCCTTTCCTTTTCCCTATCTCTGTCACGATCCCCTCCACCCCCGTTTACTCATTCCATAGCTTGTTCATTTGTCCTTATAAGCCTAATTTGTTTTCTCTGCCAGATGCAAGCTGACAGCCATCAGTCTCTCTCCCACGCTTAGTTACACACACACCTGACCTCCTGACAAGCAGACAAATACACTATCGTACTCACAAATGCACACAGCTCTATTCTCGCTTTTTATTCATTTACTCTGTCTCTGTTACACACACAACCCACATTACCTCACACTGCGCTGAGGTCAGCTTTGCAGTCACATACCCTCTGTTTTACCCCTGTCCTCCACCCCTTCCAACCCCCCAAAACCCTCCCATTAACATTACTGAAGATGGATGTGTCTTCATAGTGGAGATTGATTGCGGATATAGAGTTATGGTGCCATTTGTGTGTGTGCGCGTGTGTGTGTGTGTTAGTGTTAGATAGAGGGCACTTTGGGAGGCGGCGTTGTGAGCTGAAATGTGAGGGAGGCAGGCTTTTCTCTCGTTTCCAGAACCTTCCAGCCGTTCGTTGTCTGTCCGCAGTCTGATATTGTGCTCTGTTGAAGGATTGCTTCCTCCCTTCCTGCTTCTCTCTCTCTCTCTTTCTGACTGTGAAACTGTTCATAGCCATTGTACGTTCGCACACACACATAGGCATGCAAAGTCGCACACAGACACAATTAGGGTGAGATGGCTACTGATACTAGTCCACTTGGAGAACCCAGTATATAATTTACTGTCTTTCTCCAGGGACCCTTTTTCAACCACTAATCCCTCCTCCCTCCTGTTATTTCTTCTTTTGTCACTTCATTGCCACAGGCATCAGGAAGGAGAAAACAAGCACAAATACACACTGCAAACAGCTGTGCGGTTCATCTTTTGTTATATTCTTTTTTGTTACGTCTCTATGCTTTTCATGCTGCCTTAAAACCCAAAGTAGTGTTGAAGTAAAACAGTGGAACTTTAATGGAGCAGACATGAGCTCTAGTTTATCACTTGAGCGGACAGAATGAAAAAGAAAATGTGGCGATGCATAAAGGATAACAGTTTTGATGGTGTACAATTGCTGGAATTTCCCTGGTGACACATGCAGTTAAAAGCACTAAAATGTTTGGGGACTTTTGGTTGTCCTGAGCAGCCTCCTGCCCTGAGGATTTGCCGTTCTAATTAATTTCCCTGAAGTGACTTTATGGTTTTTAAAGCTTTGATTTCTTTGTCTGTCTTTGTGTGTCTATGTTGGGAGAGGGATGTAAGTCAGGTCTCTGAGGTTCTGTTCTCACAGTGTCCCCTGCATACTTGTGTGCAGGCTTGTGTTGCATATGTGGAGTTCGGGTTGCTTTTGAATACATTACTGAGAAGTACATAGGGTAGAGAGGAGCTGATGAAATATTATATGAAATAGCATGTGTTTGTGGAAATGTGACAACAAGTTCCATAGCTTTAAATCCCACCACATCAACATTTAAACAATATTTTGCAGCAAAGTCCGTTCATTCCATTATAAAGACTGTGATCCACAGATTCCAAAATAGAAGAAGCTCTGGACAGTATGTTTTGAATAAATTCTGTTGATTTATTGTCCCATTTGCAAGCTCCCCTCCTCAACAAACTCTTTATTAAAAAAATCTGAAAGGATCAGATTCATGTAAGTGTGCAAGTATATTTTTTATTTCCCCGTGTCTCTTTTTCTTTCTGTTTTCTTCCTGAGCAGTGTACAAAGTGGATGGCCTCTGTGAATTGAGGGTAGGGCTGACAGCGTGAAGAAGGTTGATTGATGGCTTATTGTGCAACCGGACTCGGCTAGACTGAACTGGTTAGGTTGTGACCCTGTTTTGACCCCATGCCCCCTAATTTTCTTCTTCTTTTTTCTTCTTCCTTTTTTCCTCTGTATTTCTCTGTATCTCACAGTCCACCTCTGTCATTCTCACACATATGCACAGTGCATAAATATACATGTACGTGCAGACTGTTCACACACTTCCTCTTCATGCTTCTTCTCCCTCACCCTCCCTCATCGTTTTTGCTGCACTAAACTCATCATTGTCGCCATCATTCATTCTTGGCTGTTTCCTTTCTGCCTTCCTCTACCCTCTTTGTTTTCTTTGTCACTGCTCCTTCAGGACAGGTTTTGCCCCATGAGTAATTTCATCAGGTTTTATTTTACAGCCCCCATTCAATCTGTCCAAAACATTGTCCACTTTCGAGAAATGCACCAAAAATGGTCGTAATGGACAAATCCAATGTGATTTCTTGAACTGACCAACAACAGCGGTCGACCGATTCAGGAGAAAAAAGTTAACATTAACACTAAGCACAGTAGTTTAAATTGTGGTACAGCTTGTCTTTTTTTCTGCTGTGTTTTTTTTTTTTTTCTGCTTCTTTTCTCCACACAACCACAGTGATTTATGGTAATTATCCATCTTTGGGGTCATCCATCAACTGGTTGTTGCTAAGCAATGGGAGCAGCTGTTGTTTAGTCAGGGGAAGCTCCACTGTCAGGGGCAATGCAGGTGAAATCAAAAGACATCATCTATGACGAAAGGATGAAAATATGTTACTTTGTTAAGTTGTTAGTTTTATGACTTGTTCTTTGTAGATTTAGACAGAACACCTTTCTGTCAAGTAACAACAACGCTTGATTGAACCAGTATAGAACAACTTGAGTAACCACCACATTCTCACAAAGTGTGCAGTTGTAGCAGAAGATTAAAACAATATAGACATTAAAATCTTAAATGCAATGAGAATAGCTTTAAATTATAATCTGACCCTACAGCTTGCCCATAACAAAAAGTCCTACATGGTAAATAAACTGGTCATATTTGCTCTAAAATAATTGTTTAGCAAATTACATCTGTGTAAAGCAGCCTATATTGAATCTAGGCTATAGTGCTTGGCACTGGTTGAATAAATCTCACTCACATCATCTTTAATTAGCATTACTAAAGCTTTATCTGTACTTTGCCTGAAAACAAACCAGATGGTTTGAAATGCCCGTGTAGCACCAGAGATACATTCGAAGGTTGGGTGTGTGTGTGTGGGGGAGTTGGGGGAGGTTGGCAGGAAACTACTACTGGAATGGCTGGAAACTGCGATGCTGATGATCTAATGGCTGTTGTTTCATCTGAGAATGAGTAGGCACTGACAATTCAGGGAGAAGGTGATTTACAGGCCACCGTCATTGTCATAGTTTGTCAAAACTGGCTCAGTGGAGATCTGAACATACAGGGACAAAAAAGAAAGAAACAAAGTAAAGAATTGAATAACAGCAGTCACTAGGAAGAAGTAGCTGTGACCTATTTCAAAACTCTATTAGCATATATCAGTTTAGGTAATTGCAAATTATGTTGGACATATGTGGACACCCTAAGGACAGTTTTCCTGAAAGTTTCTGTAAAAGTTAAATTACCCTCTGTTTCAAATAGACTGATGTCTCTGCAATAGAGCGTAGAACAGAGAAGTTGTCACAAACAAAACTTAAGTATCATAAAAGTCAAATTTAAAATGCTGTCTTTGCATGTAGCTACCAGCATGACTGTAGCTGACTGTACTGGTTGTTTTGTTTTGGATGGATGCTGAGGAGGCTGGTTTGTACAACACATGAGCTACTAGAAGCCCCAGAGCTGTTTTGCCATATGGTGGACTGTTCCATGTGAGTTAGGGCAGGGTAGGGTCAGGGGGTCTGTTACGTAGACTTCTGCATGTCTTGTCAAGCAAGCTGTGGGTAAAATTATGGCTAATGAAAGGTATCCATTTTTCTAACTATGAAACTTTGCGTTGAGACATCGCAGCAATGCACTTGAGCTACACTTGGAAATATTTTGTCCAAAATAAAATGGTCATAAAACCTATGGGGGCGATTGTGTCATATTTTCCACAGAAAAAAAGAAGAAAATTTAGGTTAATACAGAGAGTTTACCATTTCACTAATTTAATGTTGGATTTCCCTGATAGTGACTTTTTATGCAAGATTATATAAAAAGCTGTGTTTGCTGTGTTGTCGTCTTTATGCTGAATGGAGACTGTTGGTTTGTGCCACATTGCCTCAGTATGCATCGTCCAATGAATACTCCAAAGAGTGTCAGGTCCTATGAAACCACAGCCACAACTATCCGAGAGGAAAAAAAGAGAAAGAATGAAGAGGACAGGGGAGAGCACAGAGAGACAGAGATTGCCTGACATACTAAGCATTACCATAATTGGCTTTTCTACATGATAGGACAGTGGAAATAATAATGTCATTTTATTTACAGCCTTCTCTCTACTGAAACACACACACACTCATGCACGCCATACAGGTCAATGACACACACTGATCAGGCCTGTCCAAAGCCATCAGAGGTGAGTGGCAGGGAATGGAGCGGCCGGTGACAAAGCGAAACGGGAGAGAGAAATAAGACTGCCACGCCAGAGCTCCCATTTTGAAGGGCCACTAAACGGTGTGAGGGAGCCTCACCAGCCGCCCCACTCCAAATGCAGTGCTCGGCCGCGCAGGGTAAATCATCAGGGTGAAAGCTGGCGGAATTGGACATTAGCACTGCAAATGAGAGCCGGGATTGCCCTCTTCTCTGAGACAACATGAATAAATGAAGAAGGTTTAAAGGGGAAAGTGTGTGTTATGTGTGTGGGGGTGTGTGTGTAGGAAAGACGAAGTGGGGGGAAAAAAAGAGTTCTGTTATCTGATTTCAAACTGAAGTTGTCTCACCCTGTCTCGAGTTATGTCTTACAGCTGTTCAAGTTGTCGGACACCAACCAAGAGATTTGTAACTAATAAAACATATTAAAATACTACTGTATAATATTTTGTGCTCTTGGGCAACCAAAGTCCCTCTTAATGTTACATACAGTTGAACATTAATCCCTAATTTGTTTTAATATTTCTTCCACTGTTGCGTTATATTTGTTAGACATCTTACTTTGAGTAATAAAAAGATGTTCACCTTTCATTTTTATTTAACAAATGTCTCAAATCTTAAACATCTACCCAAAACCCAATCATCAAAATCAACAAAAGTCTCATTAAAGAGTAAGTCTGTAAGTGAGTCTTACCATGTTTTCAGTGCCAGAATTTGTGTTTGCAAGAGAAACACCCATCAATGGGTGAATGTTATGTGTTTTGTTTTGTTTTTATTGGAATGCAAATCATATTCCTTTTTATAACTTCAGTTACTTCAAACAGCTTCCTTTGTGTGTGTCTGTAACTGTGTGTGACTGTGGGATGTCCTACTGTGGAGTCACCTGTCTGTAGGAAAGTCTGGACTCTGGACTACTCCTGACCAGCCACATTGCGTCCCTGCTTGCACCTGGACTTACTGTGACAGTTGGCACACACAAACACACAATTGATTAGGCACAACTACGACTACTGTGGCTTACAAATACTTAAAATCATGCAAACACATGGCAGAAACGTTACCGATTTCTTTCTCCTGATATCACATACATAGTTGGCTGGATGCTGTTTCCCTGTCATGTTTTTTTTCTGTCAGATATGCATACGAGCACACGCGCACACACCTCTTGTTCGTTGGCATAAACACATCCTTTCTCCTCTCTTTTCAAAACTTCCCCTCTTTTTTCCCCTATCCTCCCTGACAGCACAAAGTGGGCTTACAGTTTTGATTGACAACCACAACAGACACCTCTACCCACTCTCCACCCCTCCACCCCCATTTTAATCTCCTCCCTATCCGTCTCTCCCCCCCCTCTCTTCTTCCTCTTTTGTTCTGAGTGACGCTCGAAAGCCGCCGTGTCAGCATCTTTTCCATCTCTGATTGCCTTATTAGCCGGCGGTGGCACCCGCAGCTTTTCTGACACAGATGGTGAAGGAGGAGACCTGGGTGGAAGGGAAAAATGGCTGACTTGTGTTTGTTGTTGTTACTCTCCCCTCCCACCTCTTCTCAGGCTTGTTTATGTGGACACTGACACTGACACACTCCTGACACTGAGGCCTGTCAAGGCAACATACGGAGGTTGACAGGGAAAGACCAGAATTTAGTGTTGGTGTATTTTTTCTGTGTATGTGTGTGTACTGCTGTCAGGTTTCTCTCACTTTGTCAGCTAAGCTTTTTTGTCTTTAACTACTCTCACCACATTGACTTTGAATAGGTCCCATTTTGCATTTATTTCAATACAGTGGACTGAATCTTATTGGGAGGACGAGATGGGTTGAAAGAAAGCTTTATAGCTGCTTTTGAAAAAGGTTAAAATCTTCTAATTTTGTGAATAACTCACGTGAATGATCTCAGTGTAGACTGTGTATAATTAAGAGTCTATAGTTAAGAGCAAAACTGCTACAGGAATGCACAAATTAATTAACAAGACAAACGCTGTACTTTGAACATGTAGATTCATTCTTACACACATTGACACACATACAATACTCAGAGTTGCAGCTGTTGGACCTCCAGCTTTTCCCAGGCAGCAGTAACTGGCACCTCACGAACATCAGGTATTATGTCCATTCTGATTACGGGATAGAGAGCTACATGCTGTTTGAAGCTGACAGCACATCTGCCTCCTCACTGGAGACTGATTCTGGCATCTCAGACAAGCATCTTACGAGGGATGGATTTGGGGAGCTGCCTTAGCATATTTAACCCTCTATTTTTCCCTCTCCTGCCTTTATGTAAAATTTCCCTATTTTCCGTCTTCCCTATTTCTAAGCTCATATACTTTATAAACCTTATTTTCTCTGTACTATTGTAGGAATCCAACAATATTAAAGTTATGATGTGTTGTAATTTCTTTAATTGGAATTCCATTGGAATTTAAAATGATTTAATATCAGATTAAAATTTTTTGGCAACAGATGATTTGTGAAATTTATTACACAGTTGCATAAAGAAAGAAGGCAGCCATTTTCCATTGATTATATAAACCTCCTTCCCTTCTTTTAAAATGGCACACTTGATACTGTGAGTACTCAGGGAGCACAGGCAGTAACAACACTGCTTGTCATGTCCACTGGCCGTTTCCTAGCATCATGCTGTGAGGACTTCCACAGCCGATGCCAAGTTGACTCCAGCCAACCATAGCTTGGCAAGGCTTAAGCAGCTGGCATTTTCCACCACTATCTCTTACATGTGAATCCATAGTATCTGTAGCATGTTGGGAAAATAGAGCAAATCAAAGTCAGAAACAGTCTCACTTCAGCAGCAAAATAGACATGAAATACTGACATGAAATATTGATATACTGTAGACTTTCTGGCTGTTGAAAGTTGAAATGCTTACATATAATCCAGTAAATTCAGTTTTACTAGTCAGTCGGTTTGCTAGTCATATGTTGACAAGGAACCCTCAAAATGAGATTGATCGGTGAGGCTTACTTTACCACGTCCTGTTATGTTTTTCAATTGTGAATAGACATTTCTTAATTACTGTTATTAACTAACAAATCTCACCATATGATTAATTATCAGGTTTCAGGATTTGTTCTCTAAATAATTTGAATTTTGCTTTTTTTTGTTTGTTTTCAAACTAAGGGCAAACATTACTATAAGCTGTCTCTGCACTTGAAGGGCTACTTGTCAAGATATGAATGTTTGTCTCAAACCTGTGTTAACTGTCGGGACTATTAGCCCAATATTCTTTAGATTATTGCATATATTACCTCAATATAATAATGGTGGTAGATGCACAGTTTGTTTCATTCTGATGTGCCAAAAATGTGTATGAAAGTGTCTAATGTCAAATTTTCTCTCTGTTTTGTCTTATAGCTTATGGACCTGAGGAAGAATTTAAAGTGGTCAAGACTGATGAAGAGGAACATCTGCAGGATGATGGCCTTTCACTGGATGGTCAAGAAGACTATCTGTTCAATGATGATGAGGATGGGGGAGAGAACTATAGTTGCCAAAACTCTCCACTCAGCAATGGCACAAACCCAGATGCTGGGTACGCCTCTCCACTTAGCACCACAAGTGATCAGCTGTTGGAGCTTAAGAACACATCCTCCTTTAGTGATGACCAGGACAAGGCAGATGAAAAGCTAGAGGAGAGCATCCAATCAATCCATGAGTCCAATCAGTCCATCAATGGCCTCTCATTACAGGACAGTTTGGCTAAAATGAAAGCTGTCTATGCAAACCTGATCTCAGATGCCTCCTGGTCCAGTATTGCTCTGGACATGCTTAAAAGTAAACAAGGGAACAATTTTGAAGCTAGTAATGGAAATGGGAGCAGTCACAAAGGGAGCAATGGGTTCCTGAACAGTCATAGTACAGGCAACACCCATGTGAAGAGCAGATGTAGCAGTAACAACACCTCAGCAACCACTAATATTAGCACCAGCAGTACGACCACAAGAACAGTGTCAAGCAACAGCAACAATGGCACAAGTATAAGTTCTGGCAGCACAGGAGGCTTAACCTATGACTGGCACCAGGCAGCATTGGCCAAAACCCTACAGCATACACCATACCAACTCCTTCCTGAGCCTAGCCTTTTCAGCACCGTGCAGCTTTACAGACAAAACAATAAGCTATATGGCCCCGTGTTTACTGGTGCCAGCAAGTTCAGGTGCAAGGACTGTAGTGCAGCATATGACACTTTGGTAGGCCTGACAGTGCATATGAATGAGACAGGCCACTATCGTGATGACAATAAGGACACAGAGGATGATCGAAGCAAGAAGTGGTCCAAGCCACGGAAGCGTTCCCTTCTGGAGATGGAAGGCAAGGAAGATGCCCAGAAAGTTCTTAAGTGCATGTATTGTGGTCACTCTTTTGAATCCTTGCAAGACCTCAGCGTTCACATGATCAAAACAAAACACTATCAGAAAGTGCCTCTAAAAGAACCAATGCCAGCCCTCACGTCAAAACTGATACCCCCAACCAAAAAAAGAGCATTTCAAGACTTGATGTCCCCAAGCTCACCAGAATCCGTCTCCTCTGGGATACTCCTGGGAGAGTCCCTTAAAGACCAAAAAGTGGCCAATCCTTACGTCACTCCTAACAATCGATATGGTTACCAAAATGGTGCCAGTTATACTTGGCAGTTTGAGGCACGCAAGGCACAAATTCTCAAATGCATGGAGTGTGGCAGTTCACATGACACATTGCAACAACTGACAGCCCACATGATGGTCACAGGACACTTTCTCAAAGTAACCAATTCAGCTTCTAAAAAGGGTAAGCAATTAGTTTTTGATCCTGTCATTGAGGAGAAAATTCAGTCGATTCCTCTGCCACCAACTACCACACGATTTTCAGCTTCCAATGGGAAGTCACAGCCTGGCTCCCCATTGCAGCCCAGTAGCCCTGAAGGTAAAAATTATAAAAAGAAAGATGAAGAAATGGAGGAAGAGAACATAGATGCTAAGGAACCAGAGAAAAAAATAAAAGAGGAGAAAGAAGATCCTCCTGAAAACACTGATAAACCAGGAAAGGCCAGATCTTACCAATATCTGAGAGAAGAAGATTTGGAGGAGACACCAAAAGGTGGCTTTGATATTTTAAAGTCTTTAGAGAATACAGTTTCAAGTGCAATCAGCAAGGCTCAAACAGGCACACCAACCTGGGGTGGATACCCCAGCATTCATGCTGCCTATCAGCTTCATGGATCCTTTAAGTCTACCTTGCCTTCGTGTGCACAGGTTCAACCTTTGTTTAGCAGCAACACTATGAAGGTGCTGTCATCTGATTTGAGTACACTGATCCATTCACCAAATAGCCCGTCTCCACCTCCAAGTCACAAGAGCAATGTGCTGGCAATGGAGGAGCTAGTGGAAAAGGTTACAGGAAAAAGTTCTGTAAATAATGAAAAACATGAAAAATCTGTAGAGAGTAAGTGCAGGTTTGCAAAGTCACCATTACCAAATCCAAAGGAGAAACAGATTTCATCCAATCCAGAAAATCTGTCAAAGCCAGACCAGGTTGAGTCAAGAGGCAAAGGGGGAGAGCAGACAAAACATAAGGTGGATATACAGATTAAGAGTGAAGTAGATTCACCCAAAAAGGCTGCAAATAATGGCTGCAGTAACCTGAGCATCATCACTGATCATTCTCCTGAACAACCACTTGTCAACCCTCTCAGTGCTTTGCAATCTATCATGAACAACCACTTGGGGAAAGCTGCAAAAGTAGCCACCCCCTTCATAGACCCTTTCGCAATGCTTTATAAGCTCAACAGCAACTCTGCTCAGATTCCGTCAGCAGAGCCTATCGCTCAGTACCATGAAGACGATGATGATCAGCCCATGGATTTAACCAAATCCAAAAACACTAATGGAAGTACACCTAATGCTATTTCTACTACTCCTAATAGCAACAGCATTAACAACAGCAAGCCAATTTTCAAAACCTTTTCTCAGTCTTCTTCTCCACCACGAGAGAATGCTCTGATGGATATTTCAGACATGGTGAAAAATCTGACTGGCCGTTTGACACCTAAGTCCACGACTCCATCATCCATCTCTGAAAAATCGGACATTGATGGCTGTACTTTTGAGGACAGCTTAGAGGAGCTGTCTCCCATCCAAAGACGGAAAGGCCGACAGTCAAACTGGAATCCCCAGCACCTACTGATACTCCAGGCCCAGTTTGCCTCAAGTCTTAGGGAGACTTCTGATGGAAAGTTTATAATCAATGACTTGGGACCACAGGAAAGGGTCCACATCTGTAAATTCACTGGTCTCTCCATGACTACTATCTCACATTGGCTGGCCAATGTAAAATACCAGTTAAAGCGTACAGGGTGCACAAAGTTCCTAAAAAATATTGACTCTGGCCAGCCTCTCTTTTTGTGTAGTGATTGTGCATCCCAGTTCAGGACTCCCTCCTCCTACGTTCACCATTTGGAGTCCCATCTTGGGTTTACCCTGAAGGACCTGTCAAAGTTGTCCATAGATTTAATAGAGCAGCAAGCAGTCAGTAGAATAGAGGACAAAACTTTCAGTTCCTCTATACTCACAGAAGATGACACTGGCTCAATAAATCAGTGCAAACTGTGCAATCGGACATTTGTGAGCAAACATGCAATCAAATTGCACCTTTGCAAAACACATGGAAAGTCACCAGATGACCATCTCACATTTGTGAAAGAGTTGGAAAAGTTTGACAAACAGTGAAGTCAGATATGGTTAATAGCATGATAGATTCCTGTTGCACTATAACTCTAAGCTACAATCTGTCACAACAGATAGTGCCACAACTGTATTAAGCATTTTTATGGAACATATTGTAATGGAAACATGGTAGCTTTAATATGACATAAAATAGTTATTCAGTTATCCATAAATGATAAGGCTCAAACCTGTGTTGTAAAGGTTGAATTTTTTGCAACACAAAAGTACCACTTTGGTGCAACAGTCATGGCACTATGTAGTCATCGATTGATTGTTGCTTCCTAATGCACTGCATCTTATCTGAGCCTTTGGGAAAAGTCCATCTGTTCTTTTAAAACTGGACCATGCTCTTATTTTGAACACTGTTTTTGAATAGTTTTTAAGACATATCTATTTCAACACAACTTGCATATTATTTATGAAACAGTTTGTGCATGTTTTTTTTTCCAATGTAAAACAGTGAGCATATTATGTCTTATGAAGCTTAAAACATGATGACAAAACTGAGATCCCTGTTAAACAGACTTTGGATGCGCCCATTTATATGAAGGTATGTGGTTATAAATATAGCCATGTGAAAGTTGGTGTTCTAAAATATTAAGATGATTTCAGCACTTTAATGAAGTGTAAATTGATGGAGAAATGTATTGGTAAATGACAACACATCACCCGTTTTAGTGTAAATTCCCATGGTCAACATGGCATTTTAAAGGACTAACAATAATATGATTTTATATTTGCCATTAATTAGTCCCATAAATTCTTACAAAAGTCTTAGGATCTTTGTTTCTCTAGTAAAACATAATTTCCTTGTTGTTTCAACATGTACAGTATTTGCTTTAGTAGGCTACCAATTTTATTAATGTGAAGCTACAGTTGTACAATTAAAGAAGTTTAAAACTTAATGTATGAATAATCAGCAAGTATGTATAATTATATGTTAGCATATCTTGCTCTTTAATGTTAAACATTATTTGTACTGTGTGCATTTTTATAATGTTATTTTCTAGACAAATATGGGGGGAAATGTATAAAGCAACAGAATATTGTTGGACCACAATGCACTTTTTCAGTGAAAGGTAGGTCCTTCAGTTTGGTTTACAAAAAAATGACAGAACTTTACTGACATCTGCTCTGATGTATGGTACTGTACATAACATTGGAAAATAATTCTCAAGGTTTTATCATCATTCCAGTTATTCAGAATGGCGTTCTTTTATCCTAAGTTGTAAAATAAACACAATGTCTTGGATTAAACTGTGGGTTTGAGTGATTTTTTTTCTGCATGTAGACCCTATTATGCTTAACATGTATGTTACTATATAAAAATGTACATCTACAATCCACTTTAGCACTGTGTGTGAGCACTTGATCTATTTTGAAATGGCAAAACTCTAATTTTAGGATGTGAAGGATGTGAGGAGCTTAAGCATGGACCGAAAAGGAAGAGAACTGCATTTAAGTGGTCACAATATTGCAGGTAGAGAGCATGCTTATTCCCGATTGCTCTGAAATGTCCTTCCACTCATCCCCTGTCAGCATCATGAATACAATCCACTGTGACAGCCTGGATTTTGACAGCACTCTGTTGTGCTCCAGTTTGAAGCGGACAAACAGCTGGTCTGGCTTCTTCTGGATCTGTGTCTAAATGAACTCCTTAACATTCTTCCAAGGGGACTGGTGTCTCCAGTCCAACAGCACTTTTGGGAAGCAACACTACATTAAGTTTAAAGCCACCATTCACCACTTCTGTTTTAAGTGAGCATTCACTATTATAGATTAATGGAGCCACTTCTTTGGCTTGATTTACAGGGAGAAACACAGCAAAAGCTACATCAAAATCTCAAAAAGTTTTGCCCTCAGACTTGCACGACCACACTCTGGACCATTTCCAAGTCCCACAAAGGCAACTGCAGCTTTCCTACTGTGAGCCACAGCTCTCCTAAAGCTGAGCAGAGGCCATAAGAAGAACTGAAGTACATTTGAAACAGCGTCCCTGCAACAGGTTTTAAGGATGCTCAGCTGTCAATCAGTATGCAGGGTCAAGTTCTCTGACTCTGGCATGGCTACAAGCACAGTATCCTTAGATGGCAGGCAGAGCTTGAGTGCCCTGGGTGGTGATGATACCAGCTTCCTCTAGACTGGATTTCCTCGTTGCTTTGTAAGTGATACAATAGGAAAAGACCGAATTGGAAAATCAGACTGTGGGTTTTGTGGCCTTTGCTGTTCTATTGAATCAAAGCTGTGTAGTGAGCCAGCTCAGAGCCACCTGGCTTTAAAAAATTAGCCATTGCTATTGGCTGACAGAAGCAATTAACTATCAAACTACCAAATGCCTTATACATGCATATTGATAATTCAAAACCAGAAACTTGGGAAAATCAGTTTGTGGTAGAGCTCTTGTTTCAAAGACATTTACATGGTTCAACTACTTAATCATAGAGTACACATGCACTCTATGAAATGATCAAATTATTTTTTCCAGTTTTCATTTAGCTATCATTCCTTCTTGCTTTTCATTATTATTTTTTTCATGTTAAACACAAGCACCTTGAAACATAGAAACAAACCTTTATTTTAAAACTCATGAAATTATGCTATAAATTGCTGCATCACAGTATTCCATCTTCCATTGCACAGAAATCATATGTTTGAATGACCACCGGTCCTGGCAGTTTCAGACATAGCAAGGTTGTGCTTACAGAAAGTGTAACAAAACTGGGGCATAAAAATATAATCAAAGGCAGAAGCAAGCCAGGCTTAACAGAAGAGGTCATAGCAATGCAATTTGTGGCCGTCTTCCCCAGTCACTGAATGATATAAATAAAATAGTTTGCAGTTTATCATTTTATGCCTTCTATAATTTTTTTATTTCATAAACGTTATGTCTGAACTACTAACTTTAAATAAGCTAAAAATATTTTACTACTTAACATACCATATTCTATCTTGCATTTCTTATATCACCTTAAGACTGTCATAAAGAATTATTTGCTCTAATATATACTGTATACATTTAATAGCAAACTGTACTTGACATTAGACAAAATTTGTAATAATATCTCCTATAATAACATGTTAATTTCTAGTCTTAATAGTGAGTTATGCTGTTTATTCTCATATGATATTGGTATAATAATATACTTAGTAACTGTCAGTGTGTCTGTCCTGTCCAGAGTCTCTCCAGGTAACGAGCCTCGAGACAACCTGTCTGACAGTCACAGCAAACCTGTCTTCAGCCAAAGCTGAACACAGCAGGCATATTCATACATTACAACACTCACATCAGGATTGACACGTCCAGACCAGTATAATGGACTTTAATCCCATTTTATTTCTGACAAGAGGAGACCATGCAAAACCATAATTCTCACTGTAATCTACCAAACAGCTACAACACAAGCATCACTTCAGCACCACAAGTTTAAATTTTACCAATAAACAAGATTTTACTCTGAAGCAACAACAAATGTCATCCTCACTGTCATCTGTTTGACAAAAGTATGAACAACAACAGCAGTGTTGCCGGCTTATCGCTTACACCAACAGTTTGCAGCTACAAATCCTCTACACTAAATTTGTTCCTACTTGACTGTCCCTGTCACAAACAGAAACGTACACACTTATTACTTACTGTAGCTTGTGTTTCTCAGCGATAGCTGCTGCGACACTACAATAATAAAATATCCAGTTGCTTCCAAACAACCAACAAAATACAAGTTAATGTTCAGTTCATGTCCAGGTATAGATTTATCTACTTATTGGTTTTATGTTTATACTATACAACATTAGTTTATGTGGTAGAGAACATTACTTTGAGTATCTTTTGCCTATTTTGTTTACTACATGGCATCTTGTTAGTATTACACATTTTAATCTAGTGTTAAATGAACAAAGGTGTTTTCAGTTCAGACCTCGTGATGACCCTCAAATCAGTGAATGTGTAAGAGCAATTTCAAATAGAGACATAATTCCTTTTGGGAAGAGAAGCGAATAAAGCATTGTCATAAAAAATCAGGATTTGACTTTATGGTTTAGAATAGAGCTAAGCTTTATAGTTCAGCTAGTGAGACACCCGATAAAAGAGGCCATGGCATGTCTCCACTGAAGGTATTTAAGTCGACATGCTCCCACCCCACGCAGCCTTTGAACACTAGCCCAAGGCATTTTTCCCAAGAAACAATAGAGTTCCAGTGCCTTGCAGCATGCTCTGTGCGGTGGGGAAACATGAGACACAGCAGTGAGAAGTGTCACATACAGTAAAAGTCACATATAATGGGCAACAACATGCAGGAGCATATTCCACAGAAAGTTAACTAATGTTAAGGAAGACTAGTCTTCCTTCAGTCTTCTGATTGAATCAGTACTGATTCGATAGATACAAATTCAACATCATTACAAACAGGATTTAATCTATCTGTCTATTATGTGAACATGGAGCAACAACATGTGGCTGCTTTCTTACATGGTTTCTAAAACAAGCCATCTCTGTCTTGTCACAAAAGATATGAAAGCTCCACATATGACTTTGTCAGACTGTCAATGTTTTGTTTGTTCTCTCGTGACTCTTGTTTGTTTTAAAGCAAACACAGAATAAATTGGCTGCATGTCATCACCATTACCAGGCAAACAGAGACTCACAAGACAGCAGTGCAAATCTGATGTTAAACAAAAGGCTGCATATGACAAGCTATGTCGTAATGCAACCTGTTATCCATTTATAATAATCAAAATAGAAAGCTTACAGTCGCAGTAAACCGTTCTGCTTCTGAGTAGCAACATCTGTACATCCATGAAGTATTACGTGTCAGCAAGATGCACATGATGGTGCAGGCAGTGTTTGAATCCTTGTGACATGCATATCATGTGTACTCATGCCGACAGCAAGGATTTGGTGAATTAACCTCGCCCTCTTTTGTCTTCCCTCAGTGCTTTCTGGGCAACCTTCTGTTGAGCACAGTTCTGTATGACAAGACCTGGCTTTTTAAACACAAGTGCAGTTCAGAGGGAAGAGGAATATCTAGAAAAATCCCTCTCCTCTACAGTGCTGTGACTGAACGGGAGAACCACCTTTGTCATTTCAGGGCTGTAAGCAAAGTATAAGATTGATTTCAGAGGTTTGCGAGATGCAACAACATTAAATCAAAGGAAAAAAGCAAAAAACAAAAACAAAAAACACAATTAATATGAATTAATCTAGGCAGTGACATTAATGGTCATCGTCCTTTTGTTTGGGGTTTGGACCCTAGTTCCTCCTGGCCAGAATAATTTACCCAAGGGAATTAGTATTTATGGTTATTATTAAATAGAAAACACCTGCAGGGGATGCAGCAAAATTTTCAAATCATACCGTTCCTTAAGCTTTGAGTGCAGTGTAGTAATAATTGAAGGTGGCCTACAAGACCTTAATTTCTCTCCCTCAATAACTTTGATCACTTTTATTAACTTCAACTGGCTAGATTCAGTTTCTAGTAAATCAAAGTGAAACTGTAAAAATAAGTGTGTGTTTAAAACAAAAGCAATCTTTATATTTAACCTAGAACTAAAGATTTTTCTCTGATTTAACTCATTATTATTCAGTTAATGTCAGCACTACTTAATGTTATTTCCATATATAGCTCAAACATGACATGGATAGGAAATAATTTGCTCTTCTAACTCATACTGGTTTCTTCCCTCAAACTTATATTCAGAATGTTAGACTTTGTATTAGATTAAATGATCACTAGATCCAAAATGGTGACTCTACTTCAGTGGTGTTTGAAGTTTCAAGGTGTCAATCAGAGAAACCGTGTTACAAATAAATATACCTGAGGTGGCAGACTCATTTCTTTCTGTTGAACCCACTTTGACAGCAAAATAATATTGCACCTTAAATTTTTGTACAAACATTAGGCCTCAATGGCAGATTTGAAGAGAAGCTGAAGTTTTAAAATCACCCGAGACATCTCATCATGGACAGAGAGTTCAATCCGATTGCTTGTTGACACGTCTGTCCCCGCTGAGATCTGCAGGCAGTCAAAACCATCTTGTAAAGTGTTGTGTACCTGTCAGGATTGAGCCTTGTTTTGGAAGATACAGACGACATAATTCATCAGGCCGAGGGAGAGACTCTTGAAGAATGGAGAAGTGACAAAGTCGATTCTTTTGAGAATAATGATGGCTGCCAGCGTGCTGAATGGATGCAGTGTCTTTTAGGATCTATCAAAGCCTTTTTCCATGGCTGTAAAGCCCACAGGTGTGATGTGCCTCACCATCACTGTTGTGTCACAGTATCTGAAATATTGAGCCATAGATGAATATCAAATTGAATTTTGTAATTTAGCCATTGTAAAGTTGGATTTAGTTAATTGAATGAGCAGTGTGCAGTTTCTAGTTTTCTGTTTTTCCATGACTACAAAATGACTTGTGACTGATTCTGTCTCCCTCACAAGAGAGGCTGAGAAATACCTGTAAAACAGCTGTGATATATGCCATTTTTATTTAAGGTATTTAGTATTCTGAATCTAAATCTGACTAAATGATAAATTTGTCTGGAAAAAAAATGTTTTTCACAGCAAGATTTTGGGGCAGCAGGATGTGTGTGTCTGTGTTTAATAACGGACTCCATATGTCACAACTGGAGTCTGGATACGTGCTATTTAGGACCTAAGCAAAGGTAAATAGGTTACACCTGTGGTGCTGTGGTTCCTCTCGCAAATTCCTCATTATTTTGAACTATTCCTGGTTTTGGTTCCCAGGTTTGAATGTCAAATGTCGTATTTATTTCATCTTGAGCTGTGCGAGAAACCACTGTCATGTGGTTGGGTTTAGACCCTTGGACAGTGTGACGAGTCTCATTCACATTCTGTCCAAACCTGACATCATTTGCATGAGAATAAGCCCAAACTCTGCAAACGTGACACGTCCCAGACAAGGGATCACAACTTGGCTGTCATATTAGGCCGGTAAATTCAGGTGACACGGATCCTGTGTCCTCATCTGGGCCAACCTGACAGTGGTTCATGTTCCCTGCTGTCTTTTTCTGAGGGGCTTTGTGAAGGAGGGGTTGCTTTTAATCAGCATGACGAACCCTGCCACCCCCTGCGCGCGCACACACATACACAGTTTCACTCTCACACATGTGAGAGTGGGCATATGCTGAGGGGCAGTGGGCTGGCCGCTGTGCCATCATTAGTCCAAGCCTACACGGCAAGCTTCTGACACATGTCGAAGGAGCTTCATTCGACCTACAGAAGTTGCAGCCGCATTATGCAAAGGTAGCAGTGTCTTTATGTGCAGCGCTACTGTCAGAGGCTTGAAGGAAGAACTGAGTAAGGAAGTGCAGGAGCCTGGAGGGAGAGAGAGAGAGGAGGAGGAGGAGGAAAAGCCAGAGAGAGAGAAAGGCTGCAAATCAATAAGAGAAGTGGAGGAATCTGTTTTAAATAATGATTATGTGTGGCAAAGTTTTTGAAGAAAAATTATATCTAAAACTTTAGGTGGATGAATTTTTTTTTATCCATCTAAAAGATTTTATTTAATCCAATTAATATGTATTTGAATGTGCAGTTTTTTAAACAATGTGAAAAATCCATATCCAAAATTATCCTCATTATGTCAAATGTTTTCTGGTTTTAAAGAAAACGATTTTATGTGTCCGTATTAGTCTAAAAGCTTTTATTTGACAATGACAGACTTTGCGGGGGTGAAGTGGACAGTGAAAATGGTGAAGACAATAGTGTGTGGTTTTTTTTTCCACCTGTGCCCTGTGGCATTTTGATGACTCACTCTAAATTGGACTGTGTTTAAGTTGTAGGCACAGTAGGACATGTGTCAGTAATGATCAAGTGCTGGGGTGTTAGAGTCATAAGATACATAATGCCTGCCTGCTCAGATGAGAAAAAACTACACAGTGTTGGGTTTGTGTGTTTGTTTTTGTGACTTTACTGTGTGTTGCATGCATGTGTTGCACTGCTTCAAGTTTTTGTACATACTGAGTTCTGCCTTTGTTATGTACTGTATCATTTAGGTTTGCACATATGTGGCTATGATCTGGATATGATTTTCTACATGTCTTATGTATGCCCTTCTAATTACTAGAAAAATGCAGTACAGGGCACTTTAATTTAAGGTACCATACTAGACTTATATGTCTCAGTGGACCGTTAATGTCTTGAACAACAGTATGAACTTGAACCACTAATTCACACATAATTATTTTTTTCTTAAACAGAATTTTTTTTGTAGTAACAATATGTACTGTTGCTTAAAAACGTTCTATTAAGGGAAAGTACTGTATTTGTTCTTCTGTTCAGTTTACTTTGTACAGATGGATTACTGACTCAAAAGCAGAGTTAGTTTAAACAGCATGACTAAGTGCTCGGTGCTATAAAAGTGAAGATGCATTTTTGTGCATTAGACACTAAAATTATTGGCTGACTCAAAGATGAACTGTCATCGCATGTGATGCATATGCACTCTGCTCCCAGGCCAAAAGGCTCTTGTGTGTAGAGGTAAAAGTTTGAAAGTGTCATGAAGCAAGGAAGTTGTAAATTAGCACATCATCTCTGTTCCTCTCCCATCTTCAAACAGCCACGCAAAGATGTGCACGTCGTAAACTGATGTGTTAATAGAAGAACCAACAATCCATTTAATGCCCAAAGTGAAGGGTGGAGTCATTGTTACAAGTCCAGTGCTAAGATTCTACTTTCATTGCCCACGTCAGTGTAATGATTTATACCAGGCCCTGCCAGTCCTTTGTCACTTGGGCACAGCAATCTTTCTCTGTCAGTTGCCGGGGGGGAGGACTGAGATTCAGGTTTTCCAATAACACTAAATGCATCGCCAAGAACGCATGGTCCAATAGCTCATGAATATGAATATACATATAAATAGACAAGTTGAGGAGGCGGATGGATGTTGGCCTGTCACTTTTGCCTTGCCTAACATCTCCACTGAGGGTAAACTCTTTCCTGTATCCCCGAAACAACCAACTTCCTGAAAAGCCAGACCAGGCTTCCCTCTTTCTCTCTACTGTATTAAGTACATTCCATAGTGTATTTGTTCTACTCCCAATTTAAGTTGCTATCATTAGCATGAGTCTGACACATCTTTAATTAACAGTTATCAAACAATCATAATCACAGTTGGAAAAGTGTGACAGAGTAATGACAGGAGGGCGGTGGAAGAAAGCGGGAGCACAGTGACAAGTGTGGACTTTGTACAAAGTTGTATTAATAAGATTAGTTAGCTTGATCAGCCAAACACTCCCAAACAGCTGTTTACATACAGAGCATTGCCTGAATCTAGTTAGATCTAATCTGAGACCATTACACCTTAGCTATCAGATTGAATTTGAGACATGAATCTTATGAGGGGCGGCATGATAGGTCAGTGGGTAGGCCAGTTGTCTTCAAACCCAAGGGTCAGTGGCTCAATTCCCAGTCCCAGCAGGCTACACGTCGAGGTGTCAAGACACCAATACCCTGACCATGGAGCCTCACAGGGGCAGCCTGTCCACAAAGAATTTCCTCAAAGGGATCAATAAAGTATCAATTGTTATTATTATATGTTAACTTAGACGTTATTTCTGATGGTTTTGAGTCCTTTTTTTGTGGAGGTCACAGTAAAGTAAGAATTAATGCAAATATTTGTGTGTCAGTGTCTGAAATCCTGACTCCTGACCATAAACCTCCCAGAATGCAACAGGGTGGCATTTGGTGGATGAAATACGAAGTGATAGGCACTGTTCCCAAACTCCACACAGGACATCTGCATTCTACTACTAAACTAATTTTGATTTAATTCTGATTGAATGTAAAGTTCCATGTAACAGAAATTCAGATATTCTTAAAAACCATTAAAGCTTAATTCAAAGCTCTTCAAATAATTTTGTTCATGTACTGTACAGTTAAATATTTCTTCTAAAATTGAGGTGTAATTCCTGTCATCTGACCTTTTGCAGAAAGTTCATTAGAAAAATGTGGACTGAACTAATCTTTGTGGAAAAACTACATTACGCTGGAAGAGAGACTGCAAGTTGACTAATTCAGAAAGTTTAATGAATGCATAATCCAGAAAAAATATCCAGTTTTTCTTTAAATAAATCACCTGTCGGCTTTGTTAAAAATCTTTACTGAAGTGGAATGCATCACCTAGTCTTAAAAGCACTCGATCTTAATTGATAAAAGAGGACCTTTATTGTGAAATTTATCAACTGGTGCACCATTCAAAGTTTTTGTTCTGCGCATTCTTCTGGGGAAGCTACACATATTGCTCTTGTCATACCTGTCCAGCACACAATGCAGAAAGCAGCTCTGCTTTGTTTGTCAAGACACTCACCAAACTCAGCTCTCCAACTCCTGGTTTAACTCCCACACTGTCACTATCTGGCTTGCTTCCCCACCACCGTGGGAGTATTAACGCGTGACATCTACAATGGCCTTAACACAACACGCTGAGATTGAGTTCCTCTTGCTGCCTGTACGCATCTCTTCTTACCTTCACTCTGAGTTAAGCCAACCCCACTGCTGGGAAAGAGATGTGACAAAACCAGGGGGAAGGGAAGTGGAAAATAAGGCAGAGCCAAAGCTGAGCTGCCACTCAGCGACAGGCGTTTTGACAATCATAGGCTGTCATCACTTTCTGATCAGACCTGTCAGCAAGAAATGCGGCAACAAGACAGTGCTGCAGAAGGAATATCCACGTCCCCCCCTTTGCTGCATATACACACAGATAATCAGAGTTGTGTTATTTATGTACACACACATCACACTGAGATGTGCAAACACATCAAACATGTCAGAAAGTGCTATGTACCGACCCTAAGAATAAAACTGGTTCACACAGTATACAGTGAATTGGCTGCATTTTCTGCCAGTGCTGCAGGGATATCCCAGAACGTACGCACACACATAGGCAGCGAGCAGTGGCATTGCACACTGACAGCTGATGGAAAAAGTATTTTAGAAGGAACTAGTTAAATAATTTCAATATTGATTGAGAACGGTCATTCTGAAGAGCAAGCAAGCGCTGTCCATCATTTAGTTGCAGTTTCTTGCCATAGAAATACTGAGATTAAATGAAAACACTTAATACTGTTGTAGAAGTTTTCTTCTTGTTAGAGACACAGTATTGAGCACTAACAACCAAACCAAACCAAAATATGAAGCAGTTGTAAAACAAAATGGTGCAAAAAGAGGGGCGATGAGGAAAATTGAGAGATTGGTAGGAAATTCCATTCAGTACATCCAATTATTATTCTCTGTCCAAACAGAGAAAAACAAGAAACAGAGAAATGAAATAGCATCTGTCATGTCATCTGAGTCTAACTGCCAGTCAGAGGAGCCAGACTGCCATCTGCGTGAATGATGGAAATCAAAGGGGCTCTCAAAAATGTTTATTTTTTGTCTGTGTGTGTGTCTGAATTATTCAAAGACACAGTATTTTTGAATAAATATCAACTGTTGGTTTTTAGATAAGATTTTAAATGTTAATCTTTGTGGTATTACCCCACCGGTAAAGATAAAGTATTCTGTAACCTACATTTTATGTTTCAAGATTAGATTGAATAAATTATTTCGTGTAAAAATTACAAGTACATAAGAGAATCTTATCTGATTATTATTTATTTTAAATGCATATATTCCATAACTAAAACCAGAGTTAGTACTTGTAACTCAGGAATTCAAATACTGCTCAAATGTATGGCAAATACATACAAATGATAATTACAACTTCTGGCTAATGTGATTTCCTTTTCTTGCAACCCTTAAATACATCGACTCACTGTGAGAAATATATCAATTTCTATTTCAAAGCAGATCAAATTTTGTTAGCTTTGTTGCCTTTTTATATTTTAGCTCTGATAACAATCAGAAGCCGCAAAAATACTTTTTATACTCAGTAGTGAGACAAGCCGTCTATGTTTATGTAATATCTTGTGTAGCTGCAGTACCAACATCATAGCAGCGTGTTTTATTCAAAACAATGATGACACCAACAGAGACTCACTCTGTTCATTAGCTGTACATCTGTCACTGTTGCTGATGATCATTATAACACTAACTGTCACTACAGCTGGAAAATTATTCTGCAGCACTGAAAAACATCAGAGGGCTTGACTGGCAGCTGTCAACGTCCCTCAATAACATGTGAAATTAAATAATACTGACTGGTCTTAACACACCAATTCTAACATTATAAGGTGGGTTAATCAGAGAATCTTTATCCAGTGTGCCGTCATCACAGTTTTCTTTTTCATAGTTGAAATGACAATTAAATTACTGTAGACTTTAACTTCAGTGAATTCCCAGCCGACAGACCTAAATTACATCTCATCTCTTTCTTGCCTCTCTTTACACTAAATACATAAACAATTCTATTTAATAGCAGAAGATTGTTGAGATTGTTTGGCTACTTATGTTATTTTTATTTGTGTCTGGTCTCATCTCTTCGAATAAGTTCTTTGAATAACATGACGTAAATGATCATTTTTGAGTTGCTGGCGCTCATCAGATATCATGCTATCATGCTTTGGTTTTATTTTTCCAATCATTGAGGAGAATCTACAAAATATTTGCACGATATAAATTGATGGTTTCCACTGCAGTGTTGCTAATCTAATTTCTAACACTGAACATCCAGCAGTGCTGTCTAGTCTGTGTGTCAACATGAAACATCAGCAGAGATTTCTGATTAGTTTGATGGAAATGTGCTAGCACGCGCTTATGTGAGCTAAACATATAACCAGATGTTGCCCATCTGTATTTTTCTCCCTTCATAACCTTAAACACTAACTGAAATGTTGTCACCTTTCTGTCTTGTCTTCTCCCAAGGATGCTATAAAATGAAACATAGTGAATGGAGATTACATTTAGAGTAACCACAAGAAAGAAAGAAAGAAAGAAAGAAAGAAAGAAAGAAAGAAAGAAAGAAAGAAAGAAAGAAAGAAAGAAAAACAGCACTAATGGGTTTGTGATTAGAATTTAAGACTAAGTGCACAAGCAGAATTTTGTAAAGATGTCTGTGGGGTTGTGCCAAGAAGCTCAGTTGTCACTGAATTTTACACTTATGGCTCTTTATTATCATGAAGGGTATTTTGTATGCAGGCTGGAATTTCTGTGTGTTAACTGTGTAGTCACCGCTAATGAGTAAAAAGAAAAACGATGATGTTTACCTGCTCATGAGAACTGAGGTAGCATCTTAAGTAGAACTGTCATTTTGACTGTGTCGGTATCAAGCTGCTGCAGACGTGGACTTTTCACTTGAAATGAAGGTGGTGGAAGAAATGTCATCAGATAATTAATGAATCATCAGATAATTAGAAAGATATTTTTCTGGGATCCATGAAGCCGCCCTAACCCCAAAGCATGGCCGCCAGTGTCCTGAATCGTGTATAACACACACACAGACACACACACATCTATCCAATAAAGTTTACTTGTGCACTGCTGTCTTGCAGAGTAATTATGAAAATATACAGACAAGGAAACAGGAGGGGGTGATCCCGTTCTGTGGCAGATGAGGACCAACAAGGAAGTTCTCCCTGCCACCCTCTGAAGCCACAAACAACAAACAAGACAACACACTAGGCTGATCTAAATCACTGCTGTTGCAACTCTTCCTATCGTGAAGCGCTTGTCTTGTTATTGTACCTTTTTTGCTACTTCACTTACAAAAACAAACAAACAAACAAACAAATAAACAGTGCAAGCTTTTGAGTGACTGTTAGTCTTCATCCTGTTTCTTTTTTTTCTCTTTTCATTTTCAGTTTTTCCTCTCCCACTCAGACATCACTCTGACACACACGGCGTTGTGTAACCGTTGATCCCGTGTTAAGTGCACAGCAGCTGAAGACGTGTTTGTGGCAGCTCTTGGTGTCAAGGTGTTTGCAGATATTAAGCGATTGTTACACACAGACTAATTAAAAAGGTGAGTTTCAAAAGGAGTAAATGAATATGCAAATGGTCTGTGTCTGCGCCTCGTTTTCTGAAGTGGTGATAACAATGTAGCTCTAAGCTCTTCTCTTAACTGTAATTTTCTTGATCCACCGTGACAAACAAACAGAAACGATAATCCTATTATATTTTTAATGGCACAGTTTTGTTTTCTCGAGGCAGTTGGTGAGAAATGTTGCTTTTTGTGTGCGTTTTCTTTACCATTACTGACAGAATTTGAAATCAATTTTCAGCCACTTCTGTTTCAGTCTGCACTGTTTCCAGCTAATTCCTGCTTCTTTTTGTCTTCATTGTTGTGATTTGTGTATGTCCTTGTACCGGTCAACTAAAGAGAGTACATTTTTCCTCTGCAGGGCAGAATTTACATTAAGTAGCTTAGCATCACTCCGGTTTATTATATACTGCCATTTTTCATTCCTGTGCGAATAATACGTCCATTTGTTTTGGAACGAAATCTTGACATTTGGAATTTTCTGTGTCTTTCACATGAAATCTTTGCATTAATGTCTCCTCAGTGAAATGTTGGGGTGTTTTATCCACATGCACATGGTGCACTCTGCTTTATTAATCTCAAATTTAACAGGAATGTGTTTGTACTTGTGGCTGACAAGGAAGTCAAACCAAACATAATTCCACTGCTTCTAAATGCTATACATTACACGACAAAATGAACCATCTGTAATAGTGGCTAAGTAATAATTTAAATTTTGGAATATATAAAGTCTACATATTATACACTACATTAAAGCTGTGTCTAAAATGTGCAGAATTTCTAAAAGTAACATTTAAAATCTAACACAGTGCACAGTCTTTAAGGTTAATATCAGAGAGATATGATTTTAGCACAGCACATTGTGGATACTGTATTCTATAGTATGCACCACTGTAGTATTTAATACTCAGTTTAAAGTGAGTATATGTAGAATTTTCATTCATTCATTAATAATGATATCTTTACAGGAAATCTGCTTAAATCATTTATTTTTTGTTTTAGCGCACATTTCTGCATGTTTCTGCAGTTGTACCTGTTTTCCTACTGCTGCTAGCGAGCCAGGGTTATTCTGTGGTGTAATGCAAGTGACCCAAACTCAGCTTTGAAATTATCCATATTGACTCATTCTGCACCTCACACTTTAGAGGTTCTGTCCCCTGTGCTGAACGAGCATTTCCCTGACTTTCATGCAGGGGACTAGATTTTCTCTCTCATCACAAACCTGAATATAAACAATAATCTCAATAATGTATGGCACTGGACATAAAAACATTTTGCATGATTTTGTCGAATCTTTTTATGTTGTCGTTCTTTTGAAAACACAGTAGGTGGTAGGACTGGTGGTTGGTCATTGATCATATATGTTTTTGATAAATCCGCTGTGGAAAAAAACTAAAGACTATTTGACAAAACAATCTCAACATCGGCTTCAAACAGATCACAAAGTCTTCATCAGCAGGTGGAGTTTGCTCAGATTGTGATGTACAGTAGCCGAATGCTACAGAACAAACAAGTAAGTGGACCTTGAGTTGAGATTGTTTTGTCAAACTGCCTTTTCAAAGGTCAAGATTCTGCCAAAATACCATGAAATGACACCATTGTCGGTATTTTTCCCTAAAGAACTTTTATACACTTGTAAGACAGGCACTGTATGTGTGTTTCTCTCCTCAAACCAGGTTTTGACAGTCACCTCTCAGCCTGCCAAGTTCATACAAATGGCCACTCATGTTTGCATTCAGCAGTACCGGTCACAGCTGCTTGGAAGTCTGACAGGCCTGTCTAGAGTTCAGCCACCTTGTCTGTGTTGACAGCTTCTGCTTTTAAGGACACCAGCAGTCCACAGCTTCCCACTGAGCTACTGACTGGTTTAGATAACACAGAGCAAGTGTGTTTTCCTTCTAAACTCCAACTTGGGCGTAAAACTTGAGAGCACTGGTAATGATATTTTATTTTATGAAACTTCATAGAGGTATTTTCTGATGTTTTCAGGAGGGTGAGGGGTCATGATTGGATTAAGGATTTATTTTCAATACCTTGGTAAAAGAAACTTCAGCAAGATAAATAAGAACAAGCAAACCAGCATGACAGCTACTATTTATACTGTACTATACGTCAGCTATGTTACAGTATAAAGCTCTCAAAAGAGTTAAAAACTGCAATATGAGCACAAAATGTCAGCACTTTAAGCAGGATTCCTTCAAGAAGCAACTTTGGCATGGCTGCCTATTTCTTGATGACAGCCAATGGCACAGTCATTTTCTAACTAATACCTGAACTAAATACCTTATTCCTTTAGAACTACAAAGCCATATAAATGTGCTAGCATTATGTTTTTTATGCCATGTGCCCTAATCAGTGAATAATAGTCTCAAAAAATTTTCAACTTTAATAAACACCGCAGAGTACTTATGCTGACAATGTAGGAGTTTCATTTTAAAATGTTTTACCTTCTCCTCTAGCAATGAAGAAAAGTCAACATGTAATTATTGTGGAAGTGTTTGTTTGAATCTTAGTCGACAGAGGTATTTAAGAGTCTGAGCCAAATCCTCATGCAGTCTCCCTTGAACCCGACAGAAGACACCGAGACCCCTTTAATCTTGGCGGTAATGCACTGACAAGCTCTTCTGACGCACCTTTCATTTGAAATGTTTTAATGTCTCTTCACATTCTGCTCCTGACGTCTCCCTCTCCTTTGCTTCTTCACTCTCTTCACCCCTCTTTCTGGAGGTAGGCGTTGTCAAACATATTAAAAAAGGGAGCTTGAACTAACTTCTGAGGCGCATCAGTCCAACTTTAATCAGAATTTTTGCGAGACTCTTTGGAGAAGTTCATTTATTAAAATGATGTCATTTGTAACATCCTGCTCCTGCACCTGTTCACATATTCCCAAGGGAGGACAAACCCAATCATCGCCAGTTTTCATCCATTAAAGGCTTACATTTACAGTATTGTATGTATCCTGCTAACATCCACTCAGTCAGGCATAGGGCTGAGCATGAACGGATTATAAGACAATAACCCTCTGCGCACAGACATGGAAAAGGCTCCCCACCTCTACTACAGTACATAGGAGCAAGACACCCACTCTGAAAGAGTAAATTTGCATGTCTGTTATTTTTTTGTCTCTTTGTCATCATTTTATAGTAGTTAGTAACTTTCTATCTCTTTGTAGTTATTTAGCATGTCCTTGTGGGTTTTTTGTTTTTTTTTTGCGTTTCTTTGTAGTCTTGTTTTGTGTGTGTTTCAGTTTCAGTTGAAGTTAGTATGTGTCTCTTTCAGGGACGTTCTGCAGGTGGGAGTCCACACTCTGTAGGCCCCCAGGCATGCGCCTTGTAGTAATCAATCCATGTGGCTGAAGGTCAGGGAACTGGAGGTTTTTGTGATGCCAAACTTCATTTCTAGATGAAGGTCTGACTTTGCTTTGATGCAACACAGCCAAAGATTTATCAAGATTTCCATTTTCACCATGTATCTGTCCAAGGGGCTCGTCATGTAGGGGTGTGATAATGGCTTTTGTTTGGTCATTACAATCTTCTGTCTCTTTCCAGTTACACTTCTATGGAAGACTCAGCACAGTAAGAAGCTTTGAGAAGGATTAGATTATTCTATCATCAAACTATATGAGAAAAAGAAAAGATTTAAGATTTAATGGTGGAGTGTTTCATCTTCTCTTACACTTACCAAGCTATAAAATGAACTTATGACAATATTTACCTGTGCGTTCTTCTTGAGACTATGTAATGGACTTTACCACAGTGATCCTTAATCTTGTGCACTTTGTTAATTGGAGGATCTTAATTGTCTGTTTCTTTTAAGACATCAGACCTGAGTAAGAGGATTGAAATGCTTCACATACTCTGCTTTTGAGACTGATTTGTCTTAATACCGAACTAGACAAAAGAACGATTTTGAGGGTTGTTAAGTTGAAGGTATGAGGGGTGATGGGGTTGAAATTGTCCAGCTTCCCACCAGCTGTCCACTGCAGGGGTCCAAAACTTACCATATGGAGAGGAACAGAGATGTTTAAACATGCTTTAATCCAACGCACATCTCAGTGTAATAGTGCACAGTTATATGATACATAGATACAGTACCTGCAGCTCGAACTGAAATGGAGGCGTGTACCCTGTACCTGCAGCGTCCAGAGTTCACTCCGTTTTTTTATTTTTACAATTTACAAACAACTAATCCTTGTAAGGTAATAATTCATTTTACAGACCCTCAATTTTAAAATGCTTTGTTACTCATTTTCAAGACATTTCCTGTAAGGAAAGAAATTAGAATTAATTTGTATTTACTTTCATTAAAGTGGCACTTTTCTTTGAAGGGCGATGCTATTTTTCCTATTATTAGTGCCAAATTACATTGTTCTTTCCCGGAAATTAAGTAACCCCGTCTCGTAGAAACTACATTTATATATTACTAAATTGGCTTCCCAATTACATTGTGATGAAAAACATAACTGCTGCTTGTATTACGTACCTTGGCAACCTTTTTCTTTTTGATTGAATGAAGCACTACATTTATGAACCACAACAGAGTTGTAGAAAGGTTGGGTTTGGTAGTTTAGTACTTTGACACAGTTTCATCTTTGGTTAGGTTTAGGAAACAAAACATTTTGGTTAGGAGATAGTGCTCTCACTTAACAAATTAATGTTCTGTATCAAACCAGACCTTGATCTTTTTCAAGCCTCAACCAAGTGTTGTTAGTGTATAACATAACATTACCATAAAAAAAGTTTAATAATGTAAAGCATTATTAAACTTTTTTTTCATGTCACTATGATGTGAATATAGTGTTTAAAAAAATTTGGTAGGAAACACCTTGGAGCGACTTGTCATTTCCACTGTGCTCTGTTATCATCTGCTATTCTCTGCTACAGTCTGCTATGCTCTGCCTCACTCTGAAGTCCTCTACCTGAATAGAAGGGCAAGTCTTGCTCAAAAACCTGTAGAAGCAAATATCTCTGCTCTACTGTCAGTGCTGTTTAATGAGGCTGTCTTCCTGGGAGACATCAACAGCACCTCTCCACAATAAGATACATTTTGGAGCATATTATTACTAAACAAATATTCCAAAATAGTTGAATAGTATGACATAGTTTTAACTAATTGTGTGACCTTTAAGATGGCTGCATCATGAGTTTCTCCAGCAACTCTTCCTGTGACAGTCCTAAGACATGCAGTTAGATTAATTAGAGTAACTGGATGTGAAAGAGGAAGTTCAATCTGGTTATAGAGACTTTGACCAGAAAGTTTTGTTTTGTTTGTTTGTTTTTTTGGTCAAAATCCAAATTAAATCATTCAGTGTTGTAAAAAATAAATGGTAAATAATGACGTGCAATCTTTTTTTAGTCAGCATGTCCTGTCTTTGAAGAATTAATTGATGAACAATACAAAAACTGATCTTAAGAATAGAATTAGTGTAGCCTTCAATACAAAACTAATAACTGATTTTGACCTACTAATACTGGGCAATAAATCTTATTCAAACTGGATTTATACAACATGTGAGAAGTCTAAAATATAAAATTACACCCTAAAGGCAAACTATGATCATAATGCAGATACAGTTTAGCGGCTATTACAGGGCACAACCTCTTGCCCTCCTCTGCAGATAGACTCATACACACACGTCCCATTAATGTATTTCACTTCAAAGTCTTGGCAATTTTCTGATGACATTCACACTCCTCCAGGGTCAAACAACATTTCACTGCCTCCATATCAATTATTAAATATTTTAAGCAGCACACCGCCTCCACCTCCGTCACCCCCTCGAGACCGATGCCGTTATCATTTTTGTCAGAGTCAGTTTCCATCTGCATTTGTCATCCCTGCACACATTTACGAGTTATCAATCGCTGTGTCAGAATGCAAAATAACTGATGTTCTTTGGGGCGGGATTGGATGGGACTATCTGGGGCTTTCAATCAATGCATATTCTCTGTCTCTCTCTTCCGTTCCTATGCCACTACTCCCTCATAAATCTCAAAGCATTGTGGGGCTGTAATGTATTTGTGGGGGGTGGAGGCTAGGCTGTGGGTGCAGATGGAATGGGGGGTCTGGGTGACAGAAGCAGTAGTTATATTATCAAACATTACACCTTAGGGCGAACACGGTATCAAGGGCTTTCAGACTGTGTAAGCTCGGTGCAGAGGCAAAGGAGGAGGCACAACTACAGCACAGAGGACAAGAAGGGATTACTCTCTGTCGTCCATAAATCACCTCTCCAGCTAAACTAATCTTTCTGGCTGGATGGCAGAGTAAATACTCAGGGTATAGGGATGTAATGTGTGCTTGATGCATCTGGTTATGGCTGCGTGGATGCACACAGGAAGGGTGAGAGGCACTCTGCCACCAGTTACGAGTTTGTTAATATATACTTTCCAGCATGCGATATCCTTCTCTATCTTGTTTCAAACGATTGTGGTGAGCCAGTCAGCTGTTCAGTGGTGATAGTGTGTGTGTACAGATGTGGGTGTGTCATCTCCTATTACTGAATATTGGGAATGGGTAATAATTAACAGTGCCTATTAAAGCTGTTAAGCTGTCTAATGAGCACTGTTGTCATTCATTTGAGAAGGCAGGCAGATGACTGGAAGTCATTTTTTAGAAGATGCAAAATGGTGGTTTTACAAGGGGTTCTGTGACTATTTTCTGGAGTCTTACCTGGTCATAAACATGTTTATCTTCTCATCCATTTTGGCAGTAAAGCCAGTAATGGAATTATTTTTCATACAAAATAAATAAATTCTACAAGTTCTTAGAAATGAATTATTTACATTCTATGAAATAGTAATTATAGGTGATAAATAGTTTGTTACATCGTATAAAATCTAGCATGGGTGATTATTTTTTATTAGTCTATTTAATGGCAGTTTATGACTTACTAATAAAAGCATTAGCTCTGTTTAATAACTAAAACACAGTAAAAAACAAAAGTAAACATATGTCCCTTAAAAAACTTTAGAAAAACCTGGAAAATTAGACTTTAAAACCCTCTTTAGCAGTTTGACAGATGCAGTAATGCTGGGAAAAGTTGGGTTCATTAACATTCAGGGATACAGTACAGCATAGTACATGAGACTCCTTAATATATGAGCAGTAGGAGGGGCAACATAATGAAAAGCTGAGCCAAGTCTTCACAGAAGCAATTTAAGTTCAAATCAGACCCTAGGGAAACAAAGAAAGCCCTGGTGACATGTAACTTGCTCAGAGTAAATCATCTTTTACATTGTGTCTGGGTTCACCTGATAAGTTGGTAGGATTTTACATTTCCTGTGAAAAGGGTTTTGCCACTCACATTAAAGACACTGACTGGGCCTCAGGATCTAAATGACTATTTAAAAATACAGTGCAGTTGATTATGCGTCATTTTTGCTCTCTCTGTGGAAAACAATAATTGGCACAGAAGATGCATGAACAACTGTTAAATCATAGTGGGTCATGTTTTTGTTAAATGATCTGAACAGATGTACTGTAGTTCGCTGTGTCAGTTTTACAGCAAATTCTCATTTTCAAACTAAAAATAAATAAATCAGAGCTACATGTTTCAATCATGTTTCAAGGAGTAGTGCTAAAATAATTTTCAATAAGGTAATCAAAAGAAAATAATTCATCCACTATTATAATAAGAAATTATTGGTTTAAGTCTTCTTTCAAAATAAAATGCCAATGTTTTCAAACTCAGCATTATGATAAAACTGATTTCTGGAAATTTCAAATGTTGAATTTCTATAAATACAATATACAGTTTTTGCCCCACTTGCCTCTTTCTAGCTTGCCATCTAGATTGTGTGGTTAAATATGAAGAGCTTTTGGTGATTGCAGAGATTAGATTATTGACAAGGGTGGAGAAGTACTGTCACTGATACCATAGTAAATGAGAAATCAGTAACTGAAAAAAAATTAAGCTAGTCTTTACATATGGATCCTCTATGTAACCATGATCATGTGGAATCTTCAATTTCAGTTTTTCAGAGTTTTGTGTAAAATAAGACTAATAGCAGAGACACACCAAGCCAACAGCAAAGAACACAGCAACTTTAACTGACTGTTGCTTTGCGTCAAATCCCCATAAGGCACACCAGTAAATCTCTATAAACCAGTAGGTGGCGGCCTGTGCCACAGTGTGAGACACATTGCAAAATCTAAGCTGACAGATGCTCATTAACAGCACAACAATATGTGTCATAGCACTAAGAGTCTACAGCCTTTCATTTGGCACTGAGCAAAATGCTAATATCAGCTTGCTAACAATGCTCTCACTGACAATGCTAACAAGCTAATATTTAGCATGTACATTTTTTATCATGTTAATAATCATAATTTAGCCATTTTCTTATGTTTTATGTAAAGTTTTGGACAAATTTTAATTTTGACCCAATAATGGCAATAGATTAGACTTTAGGAGATTACTAAAGTTATTAAAAAAAAAATATATATTGATCTCTAGTGGTGCTAGAGGAAAATGTAAAAGTCATTAGAAAATATCATACCAAATATCATCTGGGGACCATGAATGTCTGTGCAGAGATCAGTGTGGTGGACCAACCAACAGTCTGACACTGCTATCCATGTAGCATGGTTAACATTAACTGTCTCTGCAGTTTGGAAATAAATTGTGCTCAGTTGTTTCTGTTTACATTTGAATAGAGGTTATTTGCATTTAGCATTTTTGGTTGCAGAAATTTGGGCCAATTTAGGGTAACAGCACCTTTCACCTGCACCATCTATGCTAACCCTAATCCTAACCCTCACCTCCTCTTCAGATACTTCATATTTCATATTTCACTTCATATTCAGCTTTGTAATTGGACAAATAAATACATTCTATAGCTACATTTACTTGAATTGAAATTTTACATGAGTGTAATTTGTATGTATGAGGTGATTTGTTCAAAATACACTAAATGAGAAATTAGACTAGTACATAAAACATTGATTTGGTCACAACTGTATCGCCACAACACTGAGGTCAGGCATTCCTTGTGAATGTTAGAATGCACTCACCTCCTTTTCATTTCAGTAAACAGAGCTGTTTGCTTGTATGTCGACTTCTATATGTCTGAATATCACTGCCCAGATCCAGCTGGCCAGTTGCAAAATTGCATTATTCATAAAACATAAACAAGCAAAATGGATTCCTCTGGTCCACTCCCCACCAAAGTCAGAAGATTAATGATTCACTCTTTAGGTTATAATTCAAAGTTCATCCTCACATACATCATATTTTGAAACACATAGATTATAGGAGAGAGAACATTTATCATATGACAGGGCATATACAAGCTCTCCTGCACACGTAGCATGCATGCAGGACTCTTGTCTATTGCTATACACACACACTCATGCACACAAAATTTGTTTTAACACCAGGCCCCACCAGAGTGAACCTCCTCTTTCACATCCAGTTATTCTAATTTTATTCAGACACATCTCCTCTGAAGCATTAAAGTGCCGTTTGCACCAACAGATGAGAGATAATAGTCTAAGAAACTGGTCATTCCTTTACTCCTACTGCCCTGTGAGAGAGCAAGAAAGATGATAATCATTCATCACAATAATCAAACCGTGAGACATACGCAGGATTTTGTCCAGCTTGCTATAAAATCTGACAAAGGAAATTTGTGCTTTTAAGTTACAGGAAGCGAGTAACAGTAAACTGCAGAAGGCAAGTGGAAGAATTAATTTTATATATT
>JAUBNQ010000003.1:9089117-9104964 GCA_032353495.1 Ctenopoma kingsleyae
CTGATTAAACTATAAATGCAAACATTAATCAGACATTTTGATTATTGATCTGTCACATATTTAGACTGAAACATCTGTGCAGATGTTATTTTAGTAATCTGAGCGTAATCTGTGATTTAACAGTCTAGTTTAAGATACAGTCAGCTTTTTCTGATCAATCACAGCATTTATTCTGTAAAAGAATCACAGTGAAAACTCAGACTAATGAATCAAAATATTTTAAAGTAAATAAAAGAGGAAACGTTTCTACTAAACATCCTGTTGTGGATCCAACACCTGAACCAATCAGATCTTAAATTGGGTGAGAGCAGGCATTTCCCATCATGCCCTGAGGTTTTGCAGCTGATGGAGACCAACTGCAGCGCCTTGCTCCAAAATCTGCGGCTGCCTTGATCTCACGAGGTTATCGTTACCTACGTAGACATGATGTTAGAGCAAGTTGGCATCAAGTCAGACATATAACTAACCGACATGCCGATCACCGGTGATCGAATCTGCGCAGAACTTGCCCATCTCAAACGAGCCTATAGTCAGGCATGAAATAATCATGACTAATCAATAAAAAAATTGAAAGGTTAGTCGACTACCAAAATAATCATTAGTTGCAGTCATATTGTGCTTTTTTGTGTAATTAGTTGTAACGTCACAATAATGTTGTTTAATATGGAAACACCAAAGTTCTAAAATATGAGTTAAATGTATCTAGAGTCAGAGAGTCAACTCTGTCACAAGGCTTTCCAGAAGCTCTCACAGACTTTGTCTGGACACTCCCAAAATGTTCGTATAAATGTCATCAGTCCATAGGCAGACCTCCTTTTTGGGTCTGCATGGCCACCTGCTCAGGTTAGCTGAGAAAATTTTCCCACCTGCTCTCTGCTTGGCCTACTAACAAGCCTCTGCAAGCTGGCCAATCAGAACAGAGTGGACTTGGAGTGAGGGAGGATCAGAAATAAGATAATTATGTGTGCACCATATCTTGCTTTTATATTTTTGCTTTGTCTTTGTCAAAAAAACAGTACTATTACATTTCACATACAGTTTGATATGGTTGTTAAAGGGAAATAGACAGTAAGCTCTGATGGATATATGCAGTTTCTCTAATGTGTCAGAACTGAGGAACTGTAAAAATGTTCACATTCACAAGTTGAATGTGTTGGCATCATCCAAGCAGCATATTCACATCACTGACAACATGTTAAAAATATCTGGCATGTGAATGATTGGGGGGGAAAAAAAAGAAAAGAATTTTGAATATAAATAAGCACACATGCTATAATAGAATAAATACAAAAAGCACCAATAATTCATTATAACACTTATGTAAAATGTGTTCGTACCTGTAATTCACAGGAATGCCTAAATTAAGTGACATTTTCTCAGTTTTATCACTTTTAGATCATCTGTCTTAAAAATCTGAACATAGACAGATCATTAAATATGTTTTCTTTACTCTTCAACCAGCTCGATTACAGGTATTCTTTACTCTGTGTGTGTATGTTTGTGCATGGATGCACATACTAACGTGTTTATGAGCTTAAGGTTGGCAACAAGCTTGTTATTCTACCAGATCCCAATCTCACAGCAGCTCCATGAAAAGAGAATAATGCTGGACAATCACCCTCCTTGGCGTTTTCCTGTTCCTCAACCTCTGTTATTCTCTCTCTCTCTCTCGCTCTCTCTCTCATTTCCCCTGCAGTGTGTGTGAGTGGTATCCATCTGTCAGTTGTCAGTGCCAGGGAGTGATACAGAGAGCTGTCACTTCTCGTCAGCCCGCATTGGTGAGGCCTTTTGCAGCTGCCCTGCCTGACTCGAGGCCAGAGGAAGTGTGTGCGTGTGTGTGTGGTTAAAAGAAAAACAACAGAGAGAGAGAAGGGATAGAGAGACGGAGAAAGTGAAGGGTATTCAAGGGGCACTAAAGCAATTAAACTGGAGACAATTGAAGGAAAGCTTGGAGAGAGATTGGAACCAGTGCAGGAACCACAACAGACTGTAAATATCACATTACCTTAATATGCTCAGCACTGTATCACTATGTGCTCCACAGGACATGAAGTCATCCATGACCTTTACCAACCTCTGTTGGTGACCAGCAGTAACTGCAATGACATTTACTTACAAAACATCTCTCCTCCTGTAAAACATACTCCACCCATACCATTGAAGAAACGATTGTAGTGCTCTAAATAAAACAAAATTTTATAAAGATCATCAAAATGCAATATAATACAGCATTGTAAGCAAATGTCGGTATACTCACTATGGCACGAGATATGTTTGTTTAATGACAGCGACAGATGGAGGAGCTCATGAGTCATACGAAAGCCATGTTATTTCCTATGGACAAGACAAACCTCGCAAACCCCTGAAAAGGAGCTGAAAAAAAAAATTAGTGCTGCTAACACAACGTTACTGACTAGTCATGCAATCTACTATTTCCCCTTTGTGTTCCCACAGTACAGTCGATGGTGTCAATGTAATAACAGATGCACACAAAGCGAATATACACTTAATAAATCATATTAAAACATTTAACATTCGCACACCAAATCTATAAAATACTAGAGACACATTCCTATTATGAACTGTTGTAATGAGTCTTAGTAATAGCTGTTATAACACTGATTTCTCACTGTAACAGTCACATAGGAAAGTGTATTGAATTAGAAAGCTTTAAGAAAATGAAAAACGGCAGTGTAAAAATGATCACTGGAAGTACAATTGGTATGTTAAAGTGAACGTATATACGTCACGATGCTAAATTTGGAGTGGGGACCCCTGAAATTCCAGTAGCTACTTATAAAACAGAGAAAGTTCCCCACTACATCTGAAGAGCTGTAAAGATTAGTCCTGTTGTTCTGACTATTTACTGGTGTGCCTCTCAGACATTTGGCTTGGGTGTTTGAACGGCACCACTGAACCAACATATCCTAATGTATCTATTCTATTGATACGTCTGTGAAGGTTCACAGAACTGATGAAGCCTTTCAGATGAGAGGTGAAAGAACTTCTAACAAGTCCAGTTGACACTGAGCACCACCTTTGGGATATCTATAGATACTACGAGCTTGAAGTACCACTAAGTAAATCAAAAAAAAGCACTATGGGTCGTAGCAGATTAGAAGGAGGAAATTACTCTAACACCGAGGTTGTTTGTATTATGAGCTGTGCAAAGTAGCTAATAGCAACTGTGCACACACAGCAGACCACAATAATAGTCTGACGTTTCAGCGTCTGTATCTCTTGGTACCAGCTGCATGACTCTTGATCTTCAGTTTGCCCAGCAGACCACTTGAGTTCAGATTTTGTTACTGCAAAATTTCAACACTTTTGACAAATTTCTGGGCTCGTGTCACGCTGTATGTCTGAAGGTGTGTTGTGTTGAGCATGTTTTACATGCTGTGCTCTGACTACATGGCTGTTGTTGCTGTCCACCGCTGCCAGACACACCAACAATGTGATTTATTTTTACCCAAACTGTTCATAACTTGGACACATCTAGGAAATAATCAGGAAACTGAGGTGGTGGCGATTTCTGCTTGGAATCAAGATCATCACAGCATATCTGCATAAAATTGAGCTTTCTTCAACTTGTTCTTGTTGTGTCTCTGGGGTCTCTGTGCCGGGTTTCCACTGACAATGAATGGCAGCTCTCACTGTCCCACGAATTTGTTGCTTTGAGTGTGAACACCCCATATCACTGATCATTTCTTACATTGCGAACTTACAGTATATATTTTGCTAGCTGACAAGTACTAATACTTGTTCACCTCTTTTGCTGACTTTAAGGAACAATGACATGACAAGCATGACGAGTCCTGTGTAGTGGTGAGGGATCCAAAAGCTGAGCCTCAGGGGCCCTCACAGTGAGAAATGCTTTTTTTGACTTTATCTTTCATCTCTCTGTTGAGTCGCTGCAAATAAATCAATAAAGAAACAAAGATAATCTACAGCTGCTACAGCTTTGCTATTGATAGAAAAGCAGCTTAAAAACGCGTTTATTGATTTGCTGTTGCACTAAGAGACTGTGCACTTCAGTGAGACAACATGGAGGGTTTCTTTTACGTAGAATAAGCTGAAGCTCTGCTCTGTAAAAGAGAGCCTTGTGTTGTCATTCTGTCCTTCCTCCTTTTTTTGTCAAATTAGGATGACTAATATGGCAACATGATTGCCACCTTCAGCAATGCTGTAATTCAGAACGGAGCTATTACGGTGAGCATTTCAGGAGAAAAATGTTCACATTGCAGCTTAAAGCGCAGAGTCAGCAGAGTTTATGAATCATTTGGTAACACGACATGAACACAGCCGGAGCACCTGAGTTTTACAGCTCACCACGGTGATGAATAACACATCTCAGGGGAAAATGTCAGTTTATTGTGCAATACTAAGAATTTCAGTAGCATTTATTATCCAGGTCAAGGGGGAATATTGGCAGAAAATGTAGAGTAAATACAGTTATGTCTGTTTCAGAAGAAGTTTAAGAAATGATGTAGATCTTACGATTGGCTGTGTGATGTGTAATATCAGTTGGCATCGTTTAAAACATGAGTTTATTCTTTCCAGTGGAATACACACCTGTTTATATATTCATTTTGTTGTTCTGTTGCGGGGACATCTTATGTCTTTATCTAATAGCTGACAATAGAGATATGAGAGGAAAACATGAGAGAGAGAGACCGAGAGAGAGAGAGAAATGGGGGTTGACATACAACAAAGGTTCTTCAAATCAGATTCACATCAGGTTGTGGTTCAGAGTTGGCATCTTGACCCCTACAGCATTTTGTCTTCATTTAAGTTAATTAGATTTTTTAATGTTGATCAATTTGCTTTTATGCTGATGTGCAACACCTTGAGTTGCCATGCGTATGACAAGTGCCATATAAATAAAATTGGCTTGGCTTGACTATAGCAGGACATCAGGGTGCCTCAGTTTACCACTTTTTAAATCTTTAACCTTAAAAATTACTCCCAACATATAAAGACCCCCTTTATATATTCAGAGTAATTTTTAAGATGGAGAGTGACATGGATAAAAAAAATGTTTAAAGCTGGTTTGAAAAGACCTTCCTTTGGTTCATATAAATGTATAAACATTTATAATCTTACAGTCTGGCCCAGTAATGTATTAAGTCTTTAAGGAATGGTTCTCTGATCTAAGTACTGTATGTGAGTGTGTCTATTTTTTGTGTGTCTGATATGTGACATAAGCAGGATAAATAAGAATCAAATGCTGTTTTAAGACAGGAAAAACATTGCACACCTTAAGAAAAAATCTCTTCAAAGCCTCACCACCAAAGCTAGAAATTCCTTCCTGAGGCATCAGTAAAATCAAAAACAACAAACATCACACTTACGCTCCTGTTTAGTTACTGAAATGTTTATTTTCTCAGCTAAAAAGGGAACTGTGCTCCAGCAGGAGACAGAACACACTATCAAAAAGTTTCAAAGCACAAAAAAGTACAACCCCTTAAGACTTGATCAGTTTTTTTTAAAGACAGACACATGTTTGTTTTTTCAGCAATTTGAGTTATTAACAAAAGGTTGGTAAATTGTGACAAATTACTATAATTTTACCTCATCGCTGGTGGGATGCTCCAGCAGCAAACAGTAAATTAAGATTTGAATTGGTTGTAGTTGAAACAAAATTAGTAAAACATGCAGCAACAATGAAATCGTCGAAAACTACACAGACAGTTCAGCTGGACAGGCTTTTGTGAGAGACATTGGACTGGTTATTCGTAACCATGTAATAACAAACACTTTTGGTGGTTGTTTGTTGTTGGAGCTTTTCAGATGGTTTCTGTAGATGCCTACACACAACCAAAGAGAGAGAGAGAGAGAGAGAGATGCAAGGAGCTGTTGCCCTATATAGACACCCCCGTGGGAAGGGTTGAGAATCTTTGATTCTCTTTGAGTAGGCATTTTGTCATGTTTTATATCGTTCAACTAATAATACACAAGTTCTTGACTAAAGACTCGGACTCCCTGTGGATGTCTGCTCTAAATGGGCAGCAATTGTTTTCCCTAGACACATTCCTCCATCTCTTCCTATACCACAATTAGCTAATGCATTGTTTACTGCCTAAACAAGTTCATTTACCATAGGTTAGGAATATTTAATGCTCACACAAATGAGCTTTAAAAATCTTACAACTGAAGCCCTAATTAAACAATCTTTTTTTTTTTTTAAAGTTGTTTCTAAGAAAGAGACATTACTACGTTTTTAACATCACGCTGTTGTTTTAACGTTTGATGGATAAAATGTGACGTGAAAGCATTTTGAGGGTAAAGAAATTAACATCGACAGCAGGATAAGTCTAACATACACTAGTAGGTTTGTTTATGTTCACCGCCTTAGCTCAGTGTGTTAGCATGCTGACACTAAACTAATTAGCACCAAGTATAAAGTACTGTGCTAAAATTAAAGAATGTAATAATAAAACACAATACACACACACTTTACTTTTTTACATGAAAAAAAACATGGGGTTTCCTGCCCTGCATAAAGTACAGTTCGGGCCGATAGACATGACCATGTAATTTACTTTGTGAGTATATATGCTTATACAATGTAAACACTTGGACCTAACGATGACACTAGGTGAGAAAAGTTTAAGCGTCATCATAGTCAGGTTATTCTGAGCAGAACATGAATGTTAATATGAAATTTCATGGCAATCCATTTAATAGATTTTGAGGTATTTCAGTTTGGACCAAAGTTGTGGACCGACCAACACTATATAACCAGAGCCAAATGGTTAGATAAGTGCTTACTTTTTACACGGTACATTCAGATTATACACCGAAGTATGTAGACCTGTCTCTACAGACGAGCCATAGTATGAGTGACCACCATAGAGATGAATCAAACAACAAGAAGATCACTCTGAGCATTGCAGTTTTGCTCTAAGATGCATTTTAGAAACTACAAATTTGAACATGTTATCCTGCAGGCAGGTGGATTGCTTCCACCAGTGCCAACAGTTTTGCCTGTGGCTGTCTCGCTGCCTCTCAGGCATTTTTAAAGGTGAGCGGAAGGGGGGGGTTATTGTTAAGTGGGCTTAGACACAGTAAAGAGCCAAGAGCTGGTGTTTAACAGCACTATTAACAACGAGATGGGAGATCGATACAGCAAGGTAGAGAGGAGGTGCGTCTCTGTCACTGTGATGTGTTATTAGTGCCCGACAGTGGAGAGATCTGGCTTCTTTCCAGTTCCGGGGCCTTGTCGTGTACTTTGTTTCACAGCAATTAAACCAAAACCCCTCTTCCCACTCTGTACTACAGATCCAGAGCCTGTAAATAACCATTTCATAAATTATAGAAACGTTAACAAGTGTCGCCATGCAATGAGATCTTTGACATGACAAATAATACCTTTACCCAATAGATTTATTTTTGGCACCATTGAGATAATATTACTCAGTCTTTTTAACAACTGCAGTATATGACTGGGATACCTTCAAGGTCTAGGATAATGCAAATAGACCCGTATCTATGGACAGGTTACTCTTTATTTGCGACAGATGCTATTCCTCCTCCTGTTTCCTTTAGGGCCCAAATGATGCATAACCAATGTGTTTTTATTCCAAGGTTTCTAGGGGCAATAGAAAGGTAGTGGGGTGCAGTGAATTAGCTTTACTAGACATTTGGGAAGTCTCGCTTGTCACAAAATAATGAAGAATGTTATGTAAACTAAATGGCATCATTAGCTGTTAATTGTTGCATGTTGTAGGACTCAGCTTCATTATGTGTAAGTAAAGTCTCATTGACCTCTTTTTCAGCGTATATATAAATATAAAATAGGCCAACTATTGTGTGACATGAAAATTGTCCATTTTTGACTTGGTGTTAGACAAACATGTTTTTCTTTGATCTTCAATTTTACATTCCTTCAATTTTCTTTTGTCCCTCAGCTAAAGAACTTATTGCAAACTGGTCTCCTTTCTTACCTTTGCTAAAACTGCTGAAGGAAGTACAGTAAGTAATGTGTAGGAGGACGGTGAACTGGATAACTTTAAAGTTTAAGAACAAGATTAAATGAATTTCCAGTTTACGGTCACCTGAAATTACTGAGACTCAGGCAGGTTCACAGCACAACATGAGAGTAACAACACACTTAAATTTGACTGTGCTGTTGTACTGCTTACATGTAGGCCTAGTAAATAATTATTTTCATTGAGACCGATACAGAACTTTAGATGTGGTGGTATCTTGTGAAATGAACTTTGCACTTTCATTAGGTCATACTGATAACATTTATCATAATAAATGGCATATCTAGAAAGAGGATTTCTAAAAAGTATCCCCCATAGGTCTCTGTGAACTCCAGATGTTCTCAAACGATGCCGCGTACAGTCAAACAAAAGTGATTTAATTTGAAGGAACTTTACAGTTATATAGTTAAACACATGGTTTTTGTTGTCAGTGAAATTACTGAATTTGCTTTTCTTTTGGGTAAAACAAGTAGTGTTCTTTGAATGGAACAAAAAAGGAGAAATCATTGTAGCTTTAAAGGGTAAAATCCAAACTATTACCTCAGGTTAGATCATATTACATTTAACTTCTCAATGTTGACATGGGGGAATGAAAAACTGAGAGGGCAGAAACAAATTCTTACAGATATTGAATTGAAGGGAATCAACCAAACACATCCAATAAACAAAATATATACAGTACATTAGGTTCTGTATATACAGTTATAATATACATACACAGTCGATGTGTATTTTTTGAGTGCCATTATATCAGTGGATGGAGAGCCCATGGAAAAAAAAATTCTAAAAGCTATTTTGACATCACTTCATGCTTCAGAGATTTAGATTTTCAGATAAGTAATATTGTTTTTATACTAACTATACAAGCATCAGTTTATTAAACTAGCTCCCTCTGTTCGTACACACATCAATAGTATACATTAGTGTGTAGTAATATTTGTTAGAAATCACAGTACTCATCTGTTTCAGTAATATTATAGCCGTTTTCACAATAAAACCACATATTTCTTACCCATTCTTAAAATATGTTCGGTTGAAACCAATTAAAATCTGAGGAAAAACTAGAGAATTGCAAAGGAGTGAGGTACTAATGTATTATTGGTTTGCATTTTGATTCATGTCATTGTTGTTGAGTAATGCCTCATAATAGCAACCTTATTCCTTAAAGTTCTGCAATGACTCTGATCCTCTGTTCAAGAAGAAACATGTAGTGACTTAACATTATCTTCTTATCTTGAACTTATTTTGTGTATCTAATTATATATATTGACATCTATCAACAAATGTTACTAGCATGTAAATGATGGATGCTGAAGGTCTGTTATGTCAGGTTTAATATCCGTTAGCCTTTTTAGACTTTTAGGTTATTGAATGCATTCTTCAGACATCAGTTTGGGCTTTGCGGTGCTTGCACAGCGATCCTTTTGATAAAATATAACGTTACACTCTTTTAACCTTGCGGTACCAGTTTTCAACAAATCACTGTATTGTCGGTTTGTTTTCATTGTATTAGAGCTGCATACATTGATCATTTTTTTTCTTGAAAAGTGTGTCCTAACTGAGAGTGCAGTTTCAGTTTGAGTTTGTCCTCCAGATGTCTCTGTGAACTCCAGATGCTCTCAAACGCTGTCTCATACAATCATCCTTCTTCATTCCCACTAACAATTAGGTAATGAAATATTGATTTTTAGTTAGATTCATATTGATGCTATTAGCTTTGCATTGATAAATCACTGATGCTGGGAGCCAGACCAGGAAGACATTACCTTGTGTTAATCTGATGGATATGCCTTCTTCTTCCTGCGTGTCTCTCTGTACCTGAATGGTCACACTTCATCTTTTCTTTACTCTGTTGAGTGCAGGATTATAATTATGGTTTAAACAACTGACTTTTTCGTTATATCTTAGTTATATTCTTGTTGTGAAGTAAGAATTCACTTGTTGATTTAGCTGGAAACTTTAAAAACATTTTAATAACAAATGACAGTATCTAAAAAGGAAAAAAAACAAAGGTAACTGGAAGAGAATATACCTTGGAGAGAAGATTCATTTCTCATGGGCATATACTTTTCAAGAAACGAAATAAAAATAAAATAACACATACAACCTACTGTACAGTACACTGATGCAGGTATAATCACATCCCTGACCCAACTTCAATGCTATGCTCTAACAATCAGGGTGTACAGAACAACATTTCCAATAACCTACTGTGACTGCTGGGAAATCTCCTTATCACCACTGTCCACCTGTCTGAGGCGGCACTCAGTATTTTAGCCTGCTGTCTAGTCATTACTGGCACAGTGGGGTCTCGGCATCTAAAACTGAGACACTGCAAATCACTTCAAAGACTTGAAACAAATTAAAATGTATTTTTATATGGAAATACAATTGCACATGAAACAAAAAAACCTCATACAGATCTTCATAATTAAGACGGGCCATAAAAACTTACCATAAAAACTTATATGGTATTAGTCTGATTAAAGGTAAAGGTTTAAAGAGGTCTGAGGTAGATGCAGTGCAGTAGGTCTGTCATTTAGTACTAAAGGTCTGCATCATTGGTTCCCATGTGTTATTTGTTTGTAGCATCTTAATGCAAAGATATGTTGCAACTTCTCATCATGTCCGTGAGTTGATTGATTACAATCATTCATACTTGCAGTCACACCTATGGGCACTTTAGAGTCACCAGTTAATCTAACAGGCATGTCTTTGGATGGTGGAAGGTAATTGGAGTACCTGCAGAAAACGCACACGGACACAGGGAGAACAGGCACACTACACACAGAAAGGCACCCGGCCTACGAAGCCAGGTCCTTTATGCTGTGAGGCGACAGTGCTAACCACTACACCACCATGCCGCCCTAACCCTAAACCACTCTGTTCAAATGTAATAAAAACCACACTCAATACTGTGCTCAGCTGTGAGCTTAGTCACAGCTGGAACAAACTGGTTCTCATAACAGCAATACAACAACACACACAGTCGGTCCTGACAGCTGTCACTCCAATTGGCCCCTGATTCGTCTCTCCTCTCTGCTTGGCGACAGCCAGGCATTTCCCTGTCACACAACATATGCCACTGCGTTTCTCCTGCTCTAAGCCGCCTGACATTATCTACTCCCAGACCCTGTGGCCGGTACCAAGTCTCAGCCCTCTTGCTGGTGGCACTGCAAACATGATCTCGGATGTCTCTCAGGCAGCTAACTGATGCTGTCACTGCACCAAGATATAACACAATCCACGAACAAACACATTGTGACAAGGACATACAGCACACCACTGTGCCACCACTGTGTACACAGACACACATACGCACAGTAGCACATGTGCTCATGCTTTGTTAATGCGCTGGATAATAATACTGAAGTAAAGCTCCTCTTTCACAAACCAGATAAGGTTACCTGCACATATGTTGATGATCACATAATATTAGAATTCAAATGCTTGTGTGACTTTTTTTGTGTTTGGTGAACATTATCCGCTGACCCACACATTTAAAAAAGCTAAAATGGCTGTGGATCCAGTTTGACCATGTTTGAAATTGACCAGATCTGACAATGTCTTCATCATGTCTGCAGGCAGAAAACCATTTGATGAGTATGAGCTTTTTCTTTGTACAATGTCACGCAGTGGACAGCTTACGGAGGATGTTTTGGGGCATAAAAATTGATTAGTGGAAATAAATAAAATATATTAGAAAACCATAATACCACATGAGGTAGTTCTATTTAGTCAACAGATAATTTAACAAAGACAACTGGAATTTGTACCAAAGCAGCTTTTAGCTCACATATTTGTTGATATTGTCTGCCATCTGCTGGTAGAAATGATAAAGCGCAGCAAGTTTATTTTTGATTTTTTTTTTAACACAAGTTGTGGGAAACTAATAGTTATGAACTCTACAAATAAATGCTTTTAACAGTCTACATTCTGCAATATTATCATTCAGAGCAAAGAGTGATGTAAATGTAAACAACAACAAAGACATTTTTATGTCAGGGGTCCTCACCCTTCTTAGCTTGTGACCCTTTAAAATGAAGCCTTGTGTACTTGTGATCCCTCGTCCCAAGTGGCTTAAGATGTAACACTGCCAAGTGATTTACCAGCAGTGTGTGCTTCTGAGAAGAGAAAAAAAAAAAAACTAGCTATATTTTATTTAAAAAAAAATTCAAATCTGCTTACTTACAATCCCTCAGATTATAATGAATCTTTCAGAGAATGGTTAATATAATTAATATTCATGATATATCCTAAATACAATTGCAAATGCTCCAGAGATTACTGCCCATCAAAAGCAACTGGTAATGTGTATTTACAAGAGACTGATATACATTTATATCTTCATTATAAGTCGACATAAAATATTATAAATACGACTCAAACCAACAATTGACCAACTTTATTTCAATAATCTTACAGTCAGACAAAATGTAGAACTGCTGAAAATAGAAAATCTGATACCATAATTAACTATGAAACATGTATACATAGTCACAAAAATGTATCCAGAGACAGATCAACTTGGATTTTAAACAAGTTCAACACATTTTGGGTTTGCATAAAAGTTCAAGCTTGAGACATGTCAAAGGCTCAGTAATACCTGTTGCAGGGTCCTCACTCCCTGCTGAGCCTGCACTCTGACCTCAAATGTGTCACTTAAAAACTTTTTAATGTTTAAAACAATTTTCTGTTGATACTACAAACATCTACTTAGGAGTGTTAAAATTCCGTTCATAGCAAACCAAAAACTACCACTTAAATAAAACTGTCATTTACAACATTTATGAAAAAACGTGTTATGTTTGTCACACAAGTCAAAGTCGATAATCCAATAATAAATAATGTACTCTCCAAAGAATCCATAAACTGATGGCTTTTTGTCAAATGCATAGACCGTTTCTTTATGGTAGATGAATACACTGAATCAAAGCTAAAATATAAACATACTAAACAAATTTACAAATAGAAAAAAAAAAAATCATATTGAGGTGAATTTCAAAAAGTCCGACATTTCTTTTTTTGTAATTAGACTGGCAGCTGTATGTCAGGGCCACAGTTCAGTAGAAATTATCACTACAGTTTCTGCTTCTAAAAATCACAGCATTAAATTGCTACATAACTAGCACAATATGAAACAAGTGCAGATGTTTACACAATTTTTCTTATTGGTAACAACCAATTATAGCATTTAAATTTTAAACTAAGAATTATAAACCAGGATACAACATTTCATTGTTCATTGGTTATTTTGACACGTTTGTATGACTGATTGGCTACAAAGTTTGCTTTTCTCACATTCATTGTTCTTACTGGACATTATATTTGGCAATGGCCACAGGTAATAAATGCAAATGAAATGTCAACAACCACAGTGCCACTTCCACTGTTTGACAAGCATGTCAGATTTCAAACTAGTCCCAAAAGAAAAATAAATTCAACCCAAGTTGTTGTTGGTTTATCTTCAGTGTTACTGTGTGAAGCTCTACACAACTGGACAACTGGTTGTGAAACTGGTGACACTCCACCGACTTAATACACTGCAAATGAGTCACAGTAAATTTGGATATACTGGCAAACTGACATAGGACGTATTTGCAAAAAAGAAATTCCAAAATGCCAAAACTATTGCTAAAAACTGCAAGTTCACTATTTAAAGTAGATAAGTATCACAGAACTTCGTCGGTCAGACCAACAAAGTTCTGTGGATGCAGAGTGAAACGTTTCTGCCTTACAAGAAAGAAGTTCAGTTGCCATGACTCAACTTCCAGACAACTTCACCTAGATGACTATGAATCTTCACAGACATACATCTGAAGTATGATAAGCCTTTTGAGGTACTGTGCAGTACAGTGTGAAAAATAACTAGATTATTAATCAGTGATGTTGGGGAAAGATATTTTCACCAGTTTATTCTCTAATTCACATTATTGGTTGCAGAGCAAATGAATCACAACATTCAGTTACAAAGTGAAGATGGTACAACCACTGCATCCTTTTCTTCTAAACGTGTGGGACGGTGACGTAATTGTTACTGCCTGGATTTTGGTCAGATTTAGCTCTAATAAACCCTGTACTTACAGTGGGAAGCTGACTTTGTGCTTAGCTGAAAACTGCAGAAGATCCTCACTATACTGAAAAAAACAGTGATGAGAACAACTGTTCACTGTTCTACTCTTAAGTCAAGTTTCAATAACTGTTAATATTTCCTAAACCAAAAAAATAAAAACATATACAGAAGTACAAGTAAACAACATTTAGGACACATTTTTTAGTGTCATCCTTGTTTGTAAGATTTGGTATCTGATCGTTCTGTGAGCTCTCTCTCTCTACAATTAAAGCATTTTTCTCTTCCTGAGGGGCTTTAGCCAAGTAATGTCTTATTTATCTTTGCACTTATAGTCTCACATTTCATTTCCGTCTGTGCTGTGTGCCTTACTATTATTTTTACAGCCTACATTAGTCTGCCTCATTTGTGTAAAACATGTATTTCATTAACTAACATACTGTATCTACACTTTAACAAACAAAAAGCATGCGTAAAATTTTAAATAAAACAACCGAATGACAAAAAATTAAGAGTCCGTCTCTTTGCTTTGCATATATTGTGCATTATCCAGTGCCCCTGTCCTTTAGGAGTTATGGCTGGTTCCTTTACAGAACAGCAGGCCTCTTTGTTCAGCAGGTAGTATTGTGCAAGCTGGATGCCAAATATCTTCACGTTCCTTTATTCACAGACCCTGAGGATGAAGTGGAGCGGCTGTTGACCTGTAGGAGACAAGTATGAGGCATACCAGTTAGAGCTAACGTGTATTTGTTTGCCCCTGTGTAAGTAATGTACAGTCACACCAGCAGTGCATTTAAAATTACCTAGCAGTACTAATTTAATATCACAGTGTGCAATATTTTCACTCCCAGTTGTTTTAAAGTTGTTTCATCAGACTAATTATCATGGCTTGGGTTTTAATTGATTTATTTTTTAATGGTTTATTAGTTTAGTTTAAATAAAAAATGTCATTAGATGTAGGTTTGTACTTTGATTTTTGCTTTTGTCCAGTTGGGGCAAAAAAAGTTTTACAGTGTTTGAAATTTTTCATTACTGTACACCCTTAACTTGAAGTTGGCCAAATAAAATGCAGTAGCTGCCATAAGAAGACATAAGAAACGCATAAGATGGCAAAAAAAAAATGTTGCCTTGATAGCAAAACTGGTCCTACCACTTTCCAATTAAGACTAATTACATGATGACTAATCACAGCTCCACGTGGTAAAAACTGCCTGAATAAGTAAAAAAACAGACTGTGAGAGTTCATAAAGTTTGGGGAGGATCAGCACACTACTAGAAATCAGCCAAAAGGGGATCAGATGAAACCTAATTACAAATGTTTGGGTCAGATGGAGTCCGGTCTGCTTGGTATGGCCAGTGACTACCACAGTGACTGCCTAGTGGCAACCATGAAACATGAAAGCGGGAAAGTGCTGAAAAGCTTTTAAAACATGTCTCCTGGCTTTAATCTAATTTAACACCACTTTTCGAGTAGGTAGAGCAACAAAACCCCTACAGCTAAAAATCTGAAGAATAACAGAGCATCTCTGTCCAGATTTGTGCAAGACTTGTATCCGTGGAGTATTGAATTTGTCAAAATAAAGGCGGACAAACAAAATACTAAAAATGTTTTATTAAAGAACAAGTTTTTGCTGCAGTTACTGCTTAAATGTGGATCTGTTAATTCTAGTTTATAATTGTGTTTATTCTTCTTGCACTGCATTAAACAGACAGGGTTTGTAGTATGTGTTATTATCCTGGGGTTTACTCAGGTTTGTGTTTATTAATAAACTTGTGTAAACTAATA
>JAUBNQ010000003.1:9119591-9130657 GCA_032353495.1 Ctenopoma kingsleyae
ATTTGCAGTGTTTCAATTTCACCATTTTTGCCATTTGCAGTGTTTCAATTTCACCATTTTTGCCATTTGCAGTGTTTAAATTACACCATTTTTGCCATTTTCAAACTTTTTATAAACTAAACAATCAACTCATAATGAAAAAAGTCTGTTTAATGTTTACTAATTGACACTTTTAAACCACAGTGCCTGATAACAATACTTAGGCTATAATAATCTACTAGCCAGCACTGGCCCATCCACATGTTTCACAACAGCTCTGCTGGACATCTCTGCTTTGACGCCTGCTGACTGTGCCATGTTTTAGTTTCCTGTGTGTTTTTAAAAGTGCCAGAGGTTGAATCGGACAGAAATGAAGATGGTATACCCTCAGAGTTTGGGTCAGGCAGGCAAAGAGAGAGACTGGAGGCCATTCAGACAGTACAGAGAAAAGGAATTCCGTTAATCCGCCTCTGATCCGGTACAATGGCAGCCTTGTTGTCTGTCCCGTTTGCACTCACTTAACACAAGTTTGCGTGCGTCGACAGTGTTCACTTATGGCTTGTTTACAGCTGTGCCTAACCACAGTTAAGCTAATAATAACCTAATGATATTGCATTAATGACTCCGACACTGTGTGGAGCGGCCTGTTTGTTTGCCCCAGCACAAATTTCAGGAGACGCACCGTTTAGCCGAGTGCTTTACTAGAACTGACATCCGTATTACTGACTCACCGACGGGATGTTGTAGTTAACTTTCGCCTGCACAAACTCCTAAAACTGAGCACCCCTTCCCGGACACTACAGCATCCTCCTCCTGTTTGACACACTATGTTTTGTTAGTAAGTTACTGTCGTTTAGTTTCACTCCTCCTTACCTTAGAGGTTAGGCGGCAGGTCGCTCCTGACGAATCTCATCACCGATAAAACAATGGCGATTTAACAGATAAACACTTGTCGACAAATCGAGGCGCCGTCCTTCAGCTGTGGGTTCGTCTCTCTCTTCCCTGCAGCGTTAAAACTTCAGCCTTTCAGTCACATCGGTGCACCTGAACCGTCGTGTCGTCCTCTCCTCCTCCTCCGTACCACCAGCAGCAGCAGCAGCCGTCGTCCGTTGGGGACATGAGTGACGCCAGAGATAACGTTATTAACGTTAACAGCGCGTGGGATGTCTGCGTGCGCGCGGTTCTAAACCCATTCACGGAGAGGTGACCGCTGGGTGCGCGCGGCACTCTTACGTCGACGTTAGTTTACTCGTACACGTTTAGTTAACAGCATAAATAATGGGCCCCTGGGCATAGACAAACGACCCCCAGTGTAACGGGAGGGGGCCCCAAGCTCTATGGTTGTTAGGCATATTCATGTTGTTGTTGATATTGATTATGACGATGATAATAATAATGGTCATGTGACACCATTTTCATTCTTTTGGATTTGTACACCACCACAGTCAATAAATGAAACTGTCCACATGTTAAAGGTTAAAGTGGAGACTATCAGAGCTAATTTAATAATAGATTACCATAATTTTTTATAAATACAGTGTAGAGTCCCAAATTTAGATGGTTGAAAGTGTTTAGACAAACACACAGTCAAACAAGTTCGTTTTAATTCTGAGTTGCAAATCTTTAGATTTTTTTTGCTAAAGTCTATTACTTAGCTTACTAAGCAGCTAACAGCTAAGGTTTTTTATACAACTGTAAAATAAAGGTCTGAGGCCCCTGGTAGAAGATATTAAACACTCGGGGGTTGAGAATGAATAAATACAGGCCACTGAAGGTACTTTCAGCAGTTGTCAGCGTGGGCACTCCTGCCAATCTGCAGCTTAACAGTGTCATTCACAGCAACCTATGTTGCACTGTGTTCAGACAGCTGTCAATCAAATAAAACGTACAAGCTTTCATCAACTTGTGCTGCAGTGGATTTACTGGGGCAACAACTGTAACGTAGGATTTATTGCATTAGTTCGCCTGGGTTTAATATATGCACAGCATCAAATAAACATGTTAGTGCAACATTTAGTATATTTACATATTATTGCACACCTCAGTTTTAATTGGTTGCAGAATATCAAACTGTTGTGATAATATTGATAGAGTATATTTGTGCTGTTCTAACTCTATTGTCAGCCTCTATTGCTATTCTTGGGTTTTAAATGTGAGGTTTTACATATTTTTCTACATAGGAATGATTTGTGTTTGTTCTATTTATATAAAATATTTTCTTTACATGTTCCTTCCATCACAGATTAAATGTGTTCAGATACTTTCTTGTTAAGTCAAACATTTGTCACCAGAGGGCTCCCGTTAAGAGAACGCCTAAGGGAGTCCATCCTAGATCTCCTCCCTTCTTGAGAAAATTATCTGTTGTATTCTCAGCTGTGCACATGGTGGCGGCAGAGCTACACCTCTGTAGTATAATCACTCTCCTCAGAGCTTCTCATTACCCATGGTGCAACTCAGCTCTCATGCCCAGTAATCCACATACTGTGGTGGAGACAGTATGGGTTAAAGTTTATTAAATTAGAACTTTGTGCAAAAATAAATCAAAAAAGTATGATACCAACTGTGGGTTCAAACTAGCAAATTTCATTAAACTCCCATATTTGTATTTGTCATTTGGCTGTTGTATTTTCTTATTCTCATTTATAGTTATTGTTTAAAAGGTAAACCACAGCCTTTTCCTTAATTCCTTGTTTTTGGGCCTCACCATCACTAATGTTGCTTAAACCTACGTCAAAATTTCCTAAATCTTAAGGTGCAAAAATGAGCGGTGTATTGAAGATGAGTTAAGATGAGTAAAGAACATTTATCATCATAAATTACATGGAAATCCACAACTGAAAGGTAAATGCTGCGTTTCAGGTCTCTTTTGTCTTTTGATATTGATCTACAGCCAGGAGATGTCAGCCTAGCATAGAAAGACTGGAAAATGGGGAAACCTAAGACTATTCTGTTAAAAGTTAACAAAATCCACCTATTGTACCAGCACATCTAAAACAAATAATGCTTCACCACATAACCCCACTGAAACCACACGCAGTTCTTTTTCACCCGTTCATATTTGAGCTGATGTAATAAGATAAACATTTTTCATTTGTAGCTTAAGCTTTAAATCAAATGTTGCAGGTTAAGTGCTTTAGCAAATGTGCAGGATCCTTATATTCTTGTTCATATAAACATTCGACAGAGGAGATCATACATGCTGTTTCTGTGGCACATTGCTCACAATGAGAATGTGAACAGGGAGCTGCTATTTTGCTCATCTTGTTTATGAAGATGGCTCAGTGTAGACAGATCAGCATTAATGAACTTCTCCACTCTTCCGCCTATTCTAAGCTAATCTCATTTAAGCATTTACTGCTGATGTTGTTTCCACTATCAACAATTTACAATGAAGAGTCATTTCTGCAGCTCAATCTAATTTTGAAGCAACGCCCCTGGTTTAAATATGTTCTCTGCAGCTAACTCCAACACCAACCCAAACACACAGAGACTTAGAGAACAGATTTCTCTGGAGAAAGAATATAAGGCTTTGAGGTAAACTGTAGTTTACTGTACAGCATGTGCTCCATTTAATTAATGCAAAACCAAAGAATAGTGAGCAATAAATGTGTAGATGTTGAAAATGCAGTCATGTAAGAATGAGTGATACAATGATGTTGTCATTTTTGGTTGGATAAGAACAACATAAACCCATTCAGGTCTATATAAGAGGTGGTAAGTAACTAAGTACATTTACTCAAGTATTGTACTTGAGTCAGTTTAGAGCTACTTGTACTTTACTGGAGTAGTTCCATTTTATGTTACTTTTACTTTTACTCCATTACATTTATTTTAACATCATCAGTTACTAGTTACTTTTTTCAGGAATAGATTCTTATATAAATCACTATATATTTGTTAAAGGCTGATGTATTATCATATGGATTAACTTCCTGTCACTATATGTCACTATAATTTTCACCTTTGAGAATTTATTGAACAAATCTGGACAAAACTTGTACATTTATGTTTTCACCAGCATCAAATTCTATATTGTTAAAATACGCTTTTTTCTTAGTGGAGTACTTTTACTTTTGTACTTTAAGTAAGATTTTGTGGATGTACTTTAGTACCTTTACTTGAGTAGAAAAGTGGAATATTTTTCTAGGCAAATACTTGCACTTTTACTTGAGTATTGAGTTTGTGTGCTTTATACACCTCTGGTCTATATATTACTTATGTTATAATGATTATTTATTTGTTCATGTATTCATACGGAACAATGACACACAGAGTGTCATGAAATGGCACGTTACAGTTACAGGAAGGAAGAAGGGTACAAAACAATGCTAAACAGCATATAGAAAACACATGTGCTAGGACTAATTGTGTTTCATTTTTGCTTTTGCTGTAAAACCACTTATACACTTAAGTAAAAAAGAAATACAAATCACTCATCTAAAGCACATTTTCCCACCAATTGTGAGTCACACAGTATTTTCGAATAATCAGCTTTATTTGTTTTTTGTTTTAGTTTTACTGTACTACTTCTTGATCTTTTTTGTGTGTGAATGTGTGTGTGTTTCAGTTGTGACATTAAAGGTGATTTCCAGGCTCAATATGCAAACAGAAAAATAAAATGGGGTGGAGCCTGAATTTATAGCGGGTGACATCCACATCGTTGTTGTTGTTGTTTACTGCCTTCAAGGTAATTCCATGTTGTGCAGCAGAGGTAACTGGTAGAACACAAACTCCTGAAAGCTTTACTTTCTATATGATAATCAGGTAAGTTTTTATTATATTTTATTTTTTATTTATATGTAATTTGAAAGAGTTAAAATTGAGTCAGCAGAGCTGTAATAGACAAACATTCAGTTCATTTAACTGATTGTTCTATGTCTATAGAAGCAAGCCACAATTTGGTAGATATATCTATAACTTTAACATATAACAAGTTTAGATCTGGTTGTTTGTCACAATTTATAGGATTCACAAGGTTAGAAATAAACTCTAGCTTGGATTATTAAAGCTCAGGAAAAGTAAACATTAAAAGGGGCATGGAGGTGTCTCTGATTTGTACATGGGTTTTAATCGTAAAATCATTGTGGAATGTAAAGTATACAAAATAAGCAAGTAATTTGTCATTAGTCAAAAACTAATTTAAAACCCAGTTTTAACCCACTGTTATGTTGTTTGTGACATAATTTGACTCTTGCCTTTTGCTCTCTAATAACATGTTTTGGGTTGATAATGTCCAATTTCTGACTTAGTTTGCCACATCTATTTCAGATGACTCCATAAAACTCCCAACATCTGAAAAGAATGAATTGATCTGCAAAGGCACTTATATGTTGCTATATGTTGCTATGCATCCTACTAGACTAATAATATAAACTGCAGACATGTGTGTTATTTAATATTGCATCTAAAACATTTAAATTGAAATTGTGTAAAGGAAATCATATCAGCTAAAGCATAGGATAGTTTTATGTCTGCTCTACTAAATAAAATTTAAAAAAAGACATGTTATGTGGTAGGTAATACAGTCAAACATTGATAATGATTCCATAAATAATATTCACACTTTGGTTTCTTGATCCCACTTGATTGTGGTTTTATAGATCCTGCACCTATATTATATTATTGCATGATAAAACATGACTGTGGGATTCTTGACAGGCTTTTCAAAGAGTGAAATTAGTTTAATCACTACATATATTTATTCATTTCCTCCCAGATAAGTTTGATTCTTTGAAATCTAAATTGGATTATCGAACTCTGTGGGTAGCACTTTAGTATAATTTGTTTATCTGACAAGGATAATCTACTTACTTACTCATAAACTGCAGCGCCTATTATGTAATAATAACTTCATCTTTCCTTTCAGGGATACATGACTGTCAGCTAATAAACAGACGACCAGTACTTACATTTCTAATATTCATTACTGACACAAGGAGGACGAGTAGAAACATCTCGGGACAACCGTAACCATCAACAGTTTTGCCTTTGAGGTAACCAAAATGTCAAGCATTAACTTCAAGAGAGTGAATGGTTGCACTGCAGATCCATTTTGTAATAACTCCCACCTGATTTTTCACAACACAAGCATTTATAACGGACTGGAGATTGCTGATGATGGATCCCTCTGGCTGAGAATACTCATCTCTGTGGTCTACTTTGTGGTGGCTACTGCAGGAGTGTTGGGGAATTTGTTAGTGATGTTCCTGCTTTATTCTACTCGTACCATCACTAAAGGCACCATCAATTTCTTTGTGTTCAACTTAGCCTTGGCCCACCTGCTGTTCTCCCTGGCCTTGCCATTTTGGGCTGTGGACATTGCACTGGATTACAGCTGGCCTTTTGGCTTGGCCACATGCAAGGCTGTGTCCTTACTCACTGGGCTGAATGTATTTGCGAGCTGCTTTTTCCTGACAGCTATGAGTTTAACCCGCTATTGCTATATTGCAACTGCACTCAAACCCAGTGCCTTCCCGTGCAGTAGATCATGCACTTTTCCGGTGGCCACAGCTTTTATCTGGGCCGGAGCGCTTGTAGCAGCGGCACCCCGAGCTGTGTTTGCAGACTTGAGATTTGTGGGCAGTGGCAACGACACAGCATGCCTGCTCCGTTTCCCAGATGGTACAGCCTGGCTTGGAATAAATCAGCTACTGAGAGTAGTTCTGGGATTTCTGTTGCCCTACACCATTATCATCCTCTCCTATCTGCTTCTGCTGCGCTTCCTGTGTCGTCACAAACTGAAAGGGAGCAACTCTCGGCGAAAGGCTGATATTTCAAAGTCTGTGGCAGTGGTTGTACTTTCATTCTGTGTCTGCTGGTTCCCATACAATGTCCTGACTTTTTGGGGTGTCCTGATCCAACTTGACATCGTTGATATCTGCCCCTCATTCTACTTGGCTCAAACTTACTTTTTCCCCCTGGCTAACTGCTTGGCTTTCACCAGCAGCTGTTTCAACCCTGTCATCTACTGCCTGGTTAGAAAAGAATACCGCCTTGCTCTTCATAACGTGCTCTTCAAATTGAGCCTGGCCGTTATGTCCAAGATGCCCTATGGCATTAATTCGGAGGGATCAGCACAAGCTGGGCAACTGGTCATTCCACTCAACAATATACAGAGCCAAGAAACTCAAACTGAGACAAGGAATTATGCACCAATGTCGACACTTCCAACAGCAGTGTCCACATTGTAAAACCACACAGTGATTCCTTACACATGTACTTAAATTTTATGCAAGATTTTTGTTTTAAGAGTTTTCATCGTGTGCTTCAGAAAGACATGCGTTTTCCACTAAGGATGTATATTTCACATCTGTTGTAAAGAAGTTAAGCCTGCATCTGAGTTGGCTGCTTGAACATTTGAACCTTATTATTAACGTTATTCTTAGTTTAATCATGGGAAAATAAATTCACTAAGTCATGTAGTGAAATGTAAATGTAATGTCAAGATGTTCTTCAATGCTGACTGACTGTATTACTCTGCCTTCTCTCTCCCTTGTTACTATTGTTTGTATTATTAACATGAAATACAATACAATAGTTTACAATTGTATAAAACTAATGTACAAAATCTTTACTACTGCAGTTTATTATTATTATTACTGCACTGTAGCTGTGAACTGTGGTTGTTTTTGTTTTAGAATGTCCATATGTAAAAACAGTTTTGTCATTTGTTTGAAAGAAATTAATAAATAAAACAAAAATAAACTCATATTTTTCCTCTTCATAACGTGTGTGCCATTAATGTGCCGTAGAAGTATGAGTGTAGGAATCATCAATCTTTTGACTGAAGACACTCACTGTATATTCTTGTTATATGGTCCACAGGTTACTTACAGCTTATATTAGTATGTTTGTGAAAACGGAGTTGGATTTTTTTTACAGAAATACAGCACAGAAGAAGAGCTGCTACTAAAAATTCATAATAATATTGTTACAACTACATAAAATGTCAGATCATGATGTTACTTGAAGAACAACAACAGATCTAAAAGAAAAAAAAGAGTCTTTTATTTTAACACCACACCCAAATTGTTGGGCACAAGCTTAATGCTGTTGGACAGGTTGTTCAAATGTTGCTACATATCAAGATTAACTATTTAGATGCATTTTGTGACAAATTTCTTATATTTATACTGTAAATAATGTTTTATCCATCCATTATTTTAACCGCTTGTCTCCTTGTAAGGGTCACAGGAGTGCCGGAGCCTTTCCCAGCTGTCATTGAGCGAGAGGCGGGGTACACTCTGCACAGGTCATCAGTCTATCGCAGGGCTTGCATATAAAACATAGATTTTTTTATTTTTGCAACTGAGGGAATTGTCATTAAATTACTTTATATCTAAGAAATATGAAACACTGAAACATTTCGACATTCCTACCTTTTTCAGTCTACAAAGTCTAAACGTGTCATCCTCTTGCAATCTTGGTGCACCACGAGATGGTGGTATTGTCCGGTTTATAAAACTGAATGAGGCATAAACTGGTCCCTCAGGCTCACACATTAACATGTATACATACAGTATTGTTTAAGTTTGGTATGTTTCAGTTTCAGTTCCTACAGACCTCTGCACTGGATTGTTTCACTGCTGCACTATTCTTATTAATTCAACATTTGTGAGAAGGGAAGTAGTAGTTCAGATATTTTGAGCCAGACGTCACTCAGTTAAGACAATTATTGCATGTCTCCATGATGTTAAATGCTGGATGGTATATAATTACCTCCAGTTAAATGATAATGAGACAGAAGTAATTCTTTCTGGTACACCTAGTGTCAGAACAGATACCTAGTCACTTGGGTACTCAGTCTTTAAATATTCATGAACATGCTAGAAATCGTGGGGTAGGATTTGACAAGTACATCAACTCTGTAGTCAAATGTTTATTTCAAATCAGAGAAGTAGCCAAAATTAAGTCATTCCTCTCTTTAAAAAACTTGAAAACCATTAACAAAGGCTGAACTACTGTAACTCTCTTTACTTCGGTGCAGCTGGTGCAAAATGCTGCTGCTTAGACTTTCAGCATAACTGGAAGAAAGAAAAGAGCATTACCCCATCCTGACGTCACTGCACTGACTTCTGGTCAAATTTTGAATTGAGTTTAACATTGTTTTATATTTTTTAAAGCTCTTAAACTTACCCTATATTAAATTTTAGAGCTCTGCCCCTGTGATAGGACCGTGTGTCTTAGATCTGCAAATCAATTACTTTTCACAGTTCCTTCTTAAAGACTAATAAGAGAGGGGGACTGTGCCTTTAGTGTAGCAGCCCCAAAGCTTTGAAAAAGTCTTCGAAGGCTCATCATCCATAAATATTTGTATTATTTATATTATATTTTTTTATTCTCTAAAGGCTTTGTTAACTTTTTTCTTTATTAAATTCTGCCTGTTCTGCCGATTATTATTTGTGTTTTTTCTACTGTTTGTAATTCATACGAAATATGCTTTTCATTCCATTATGAGATTTTATCTTTTTTATCTTTTCATTTTTTATGTTTATTGCTCAAGCATTTGAAAGAGATTTTTGAAAAGCTTTTGGATTTCGTTGTTTTTAAATGTGCTATACAAAAAAAGTTTATTTGATTTTCGCATTTATGCTTATTTGCTGTGTTACCAAGAGGTAAATGAGAAGATCTGTTCCACCTCATAACTGATTAACAAACAGACAGCATCCAGTTAGCTACAGTTATAGTTTAATTAGTGAGGAAACAGATTGTGCTACAGCAGTAGCTTCATATTTTCTGTACATAAAAGGCATCAATCCTCTCATGTAACATTCAGCATGAAAGTGAATACATGCATTTACCAAAATCTTGAACTATTACTTTAAGGTGCTTTAGACTTATCAGTAGTATCCTGTTGTGCAGATACTGTAATTGATCTTTTTTTCTGGATTCAGAAATTACTTGAATTTGAGGAAATAAAGGGTTTCTCCTCTGTTCAGTGTATCACAAATTTAAAAATGTCTTCGGGATTGATTGTGTAAGAAAAAGATAGCAGAACCATAAATGCAGAACAGACAACCTGTATTCAGACCTTTTATAACAATTGACTAACCATACATACATACATTACAAGCATGTGGCTGAGCTTTGTAACAAGAATCTGAGGCAGCAGTGGGAGCTGTGAAACTGATTCACCTTCATTTTCTTGCAGAGGGCAGTGTCAACCAGGTGGTTGTCTGCAGTCTTCTGGCATCATGCATATCTTTGATGGAGAGCAGCTGACATCCGTGACATGACAGAGTAGCCGGCCAGGTTGTGATGAGTGACAAGAGATGAAATGGACTCGTGGCACTTTAGAGATGTGAGTTAATGGAGGTTGGTGTTTTCTGATTAGATTGTAAATATTTCATGTCTTCATTACTTGGAAGGAAGGAGGGAGCTGGGCAGGCTTGCAGAGGGAGCTAAAATCAGCATTGTCTGCAGGCTGGGAATTATATAGTGCAGTTATTATATAGTGCTATGTATAGTATAATAACATGTATTAATTAGAGACTAGAGCAGCAACAGTGAAATCCACAGTTACGTATATGACAGACTGGGTCTCAGGCCAGGCTGCTGAAGCTGCTTTAATGACGTGTGGCCTCTGTCACTGTGCAGCATGAACATGCTGAAAGAATGAAGAACTTTATGCATTAGGAAAGTTGTCCCCTCTTAAATCATCCACAAAGCTAGCTAAGTGATTTATCATTTCTGGATACATTGCAAATTAAAATTTTCTATTTATGTGGATCTAACTCCTGTGTTTATAACAGGCAACAGCCCATCTATCATCACTAATGGACATGACAGCATGGATTATGATCTCTGATTAACAATACTTTACCAGCTTTTTTTCAAAGTAAGTGGGTTTGTAACTATGAACAGTGTCGTTCATATTACACATGGTCGTTTAATATAGCATAAAATATCCATTAGTGCAGCTTTAATGTCATCAGCTTGTCATAAATGGAGGTCAGGTCTTGAACCTGCAAGATTAAGAGAGAAGATTTCCACCTCATCCACAATGATTTGACAGGCTGGGGATTTTTAGGAAGTGTGTTTGGTTTAACATGTTTTATTGCACTGCAACACTTTTTACCTAATGAACC
>JAUBNQ010000003.1:9130757-9146034 GCA_032353495.1 Ctenopoma kingsleyae
ACCTAATGAACCCCAGACTGACTAATAGTCAGTCTGAACACCCACAGATGCATATCTGTGTTTTTTAAGTCTCTTAGACTCTTCTTCAATCTGTTCATTTGTGGCCTTTATTACAAATAATGTAAATATGTCATATACACTACCAGTCAAAAGTTTGGGCACACATAGTAATGGAAAAAAAATACAGTAGAAATAGAAAAAAAAGGCTATCATCATCATCAGAAATGCAGTGTACACATTGTTAATATTGTAAATGATTAATGTAGCAGCAAAGAGCTTTTTTTTTTTTTTTTAAAGGAATATTTACACAAACGTACTAAGACCTAATATCAGCAAACTTTAGTACTGTCTTCCATTAGAAAGTTATGTTTGCTAATGCAATTTTATTAATTTAAAAGCTTAACTGATCATTAAAAAACCCTTTTGCAATGATGGTAACACAGACAAAGACATGTATGTTTTCATGAAAAACATAGTAAATCCTATGTGTGTCCAAACTTTTGACTGGTAGTATATTTACCATACATTCTGAATAATTCAATCTAATTCAATCTACATTGCTTACATGCAAATATGGAGCTATATAACCCAAATTTAAGACAAGTTACCTGTCTTACAGTCAATTTAAAAAAAAAACTGCTAAAGTAGCTATTGAAATAAAAGATCTACAATTAGGGATTTAATAATTTATTTAAATCACTCAGAAAAAAAATCACCTGAAAAATGAATACATTCCCTTTGTTCAAACAAAACAAATCATATCAATCGCATATACTTACACTAATAATAATAATTACAAGCGCAATCATACCTACAATAAATACCATTATAAATAAAACAACCAACATTAAACATCCACCATACAACATCAGGGGACTGGAGGGTATGGCTTATCCACGGGGCATGGCTTATTTCAAAAGAAATGTCAAGTAAATTAAGGTTTTACATCCAGTAGGCCTAATTCAAGTCAGAAATCCATCCCACCATCTATGTATTTGACACAGTAGATCAATTGTGCAGAATAATAGCTGCCAAGAAAAATACTTTGTTTCATTCCAAAATGCTATACATCCATTTTAGAAACATAAATATAATATTTAGATTGATCTTAAAGACCTTCCTCAAAATATACAAGATATATCAATTAATCTATTAGGTCCTGCTTTAGCTGCAGCAAAGCGGCAGTTATTCTTCTCCCTCAGGTCAACAAATGTTCATACATCCTCTTAAGTGATGTGATTCTGTAAATATAAAGCACTTCATAAATAGTCACTTATATATGATTCCTTTCTGTTTTATTACACTGGAGCATTTGTCACATTGTTATTTGGACAAAAATAAGTCATGTTACTTTCCTTGTAACAAATAATAAAAGAAAGTATAAATTACTATTTATATGGATGAGATGAAGGGTCAGGACCCACCAAAATAAAACCAGTGTCCTTACTGCAGACCACCTAATTTCATCAGCTTTGCAAATTGTTTTTTCGCCAATATTCACTTGCCAATGGTAGTTTGAATATTTTGTGCAGTTGGCATTAAATATATTAAAAGATGTCTCTGTGTTCCTCCTAACCCCTGAGAGTCTGACGAAAGCCTGTAACACAATCAACCTCATCCTGTAATTAAAATATTTGTATGTATGTAATGGTAATGGCACTTAAATACAGTAGTACAAACTTTAGAAATGGCCAGTGATGACAAAATAAGTTGTATATAGTTCCTTGTGTATCATTCATTAAAATAGCAATGAACAAGCAACCAAAAATGAAACTGTTTTTCATTTGCCTAGGAACAGTTTTTTGTAAGCATTGTTGCTTTAATAAATCATAAACAATTTCAGGTTGTCAAAGCAAAATAAGGATCCCTAATTCCAATAGGAAGGGAGATGAGGGCACGATTTCAGAGGTAGCACGCTGTACCACTGCAGCTAATACAGAGAAAGTTTCATTAGCACATGGGCATATCATATATTTTTATGTCTTTAAAACGTTTTCAGTTTATGGATTGCAGCTTCTTGTAAAATGAAAACAGTGTAGTATTACATTTCAAAATACTGTATTGCAATGCAGGCCAAATAAATAAACACACATTTCAAAATAAGATTACTTAAAACTGCAATCCAGTATTGTTGAAAGCACCACTGCTATTTTGGTTACACAGCACAGGTGAGATATTTGAACACATGAATGGTATTTGTTTGAGCTTGAAGAGAAATGTGCTATGCTGGATAATTATTAAGCTCTCTTCCCAAAAACGCAGTCACACCATAGCACTGTAGTTTCTGGATTGCAGCATTAAGAGTTATAATAAAATAAGAATCAGTTTTTACCACAAGTTCAACATGCCTGAAGGCCTACCCTTGATCTGAATACATTTTACATATAAGAATAGATATACATTAAGCTATTTTATACATTTTCTGGTAACATAAACATATAACTTTGTATCATTGATATTAACACTCTTTGGCAACTTTATTAGGTAAACCTATACAATCTAATGCAATCCAATACAGCAGCTCTACCCTGAATTTAACTTTTTACAAGATTAAATTTTACAGAAATGAGGGGGCCAAAACATTAGAAACGCCTTCACATGATGCACTTCAGTATTACTCTACCACCCACTATGACCTCTGTAATAAACATAGAAAATATCACCTTTCTGACAGATTTACGGCAGAACTGCTGTACTGGATCGCATTAGATTGTACAGGTGTACCCAATAAAGTGGCCAGTGAGTGTATCTTGAAAGAAAATGTCTTAAAGGCAAGAGGTTAAGATAAATTATATCAACCATGAATTTTGTAATATAAATGATTTTGACCAACATACAGAGTTAACCAACACACTGCTTATTAATTCATCACCTGACTACAAAAAGGACATTTAATATACAAAGTTTACAAGTGTTTTTTTGTATTGGCATTGTTATTTAGGGCTCTGTGGCACAGACTGTAAGGCAGTCAAATCCTATGCACATACAATATACTACACATTCATGCTTAGAAACTCTGTTCTGTTGTTTTCACTGTCTCCTCTTTTTGTTCGTCTGTGATTTCTGTCTCAGTACTTTCATGTTGTATAATGCAAAAGGCCGAATGCCATCCTCTTCTGAAAAAATGGAAGAGTTCAGCAGATTGTATAAAAAAAAAAGCCTTTCGATAAGAAAGCCTTGTTCGAAGTGTTTTTTTTTTGTAATTGGAATAATATCTGACAGCAAACCAACTTACTTGTCCTTGCATTTAAAAAGCACATGCAGCACATCTATGCTTCAGAAACATTAAACAACAGATGAGTAATTCACTACTTGCTATTTATGATTTGTTTCCAGTTGCACATCATGTTTACAGTCATAGTAATTAAAATGTATTTTATATAGTATTTTTCAAACCAGTATTACAAAGTGCTGTACAACAAAAACCAATATTAAAAAAGCCTAAAAATAAATAAAAAGTCATGAAGGACTGAAACACTACAGGTCTTCATTTTAGGACTTTTTCAGGTCGATTTATTACTTTGAGTTTGTGGGTTTATGCTTCAGACCAACACTGTCTCTGAAACATAACTACAGCTGCAATTACCAGTTATATACACTGTCAGCAAATCTGTTGATTGTTTTCTTAATTAACTGCTTACCCAGTAAAATACAGTACGAATACAGTGTAACATCACATCCCGACACGTATAGAGCCCAAACCCCTCTTCTCTCTAAGACGAGCAAAAGCAAGAAGCCAACTGATTATTAAAATGGTAATTGGTTTTAGTTTTTTATGTCGAGTAATTGACAGATTAATTTACTAGGCACTGCAGCCAGATGTACCACATATGAAAGTGGTCTGGTTGTCTAGTAAAATATGGCCATAAAGTAACACTGACTTTTATTAATCCCAGCTTTACATGCAAAGGCCAATTAATTGGGTACGATATATTTATCTATATGATATATCCAGATTAATTAGTACCTAGCAGGAGGCAAAGGCTCCCAAAGGCTGGAGCCTATATTTCACATAATTCATTCAATAATCTGTTTGTTTTTTTTTTTACTAGATGTTTCCTGCTTGGAAGATTCCAATGTTTGGAGAACGTCTCATCCACCTGTTTCTAATGCAGGATTTCCTCTATATTGTTGTCACCGAACCCAAGTCTGACAGTGTAACCCTGATGATAAAGCTCGTCCACAGCCACAGAAGGTATTTTACACTCGTCTTGCTTGTTTGTAAAGCACTTTGTATCACTGTTTTTAAATAATATATACTGTATGTACTCTATTATGATTATCATCACTATTATTATACATATTTTAATCTCAGATAATTTTGTAAAATATTTCTATTATTAAAAAGTTTTAGTAGCTTTAAGAAATACTTCTATACACTGAAATTGAAGATTGTAGCTCTGGATTTACACTGTTTACCGAAGAAAAACGTAACAGAAGATTAAGATTGTAAAAGCATTTTAAAGCAGTTATAATATAATTGATTGTAGGACTCTATTTAGATGAGATGTCTGTATTATAAAGGATGAAAAAATCATAATGACCACCCTTGTAACTGAAAATGTCTTTGCAGTTTGACTACATTGCTTGTTTCAACATAATCAAATAGCAATACAGGTCTGTGCTTGGTTTCTGCATATGAGGACCATAGATGGCAAATGATTGAACAACAGGATTGTTGCTTGTCACAGGTGTCACCACTGGGGGAAATTGTGCTTGTAAAAGCCTTTGACATTTTTGCCTGCAGACACTTAAGTGAGTGTGCTGCTTGTACCAGTGAAAATCATGAATCCATTCTTCATCCTCAATGTTTTACACATCTCTCCTCACTTCTGATTAAATAAAGAAACACGTTAGGTTTAGTATTGCCATTGTTGTGACACTGGCTTATATTTCAATCAACATGTGCAGAAGATTCACTGCACACACTGGTCCTCACACTAAACTGATTGTCAAGGTCTGATACAGGCAAAGTTTGAATATGTGCAAAGTTTTTTTTTTTGTTTTTAAGAACATTGTGAGAAGAAACCTCCAGTAGTCCTGTGGGATCCACTGCAGAGCTTTGTCTTCATGGGATGTTTGTAGAGGATCTGTCTTCTTACACTCGAGTGACCATCATGAACTCTGGTCACTTTGGAATTGGCAGTCAGGATCCTGGGTGGCCACCATAGATCTGGCTGATAGACTGAAGGTAGAGAAAACATGAAATTACTTCTTATACTTTTATATCCTCCCGCAGGCTAACATTCAAAGCAATAGTTCAACATTTTTTGGGTTATGTGGTTTTTTTTTGCTGAGAGCTGGAAATGAAAATTGAAAGCACTCATGCCTGTGGTAAATGAGCTAGCTTGAGCCAGCAGGCAACCCTGTTGACCAAAATCATGGTTGTTTAAACCATGTAAAATCTACCCATTAACATTTTAAGTGGGCGTTGTGACTAATTTTAAAAGAAGAGGGTCAAATTTCATTATCTATTAACGGTTCTTTCTATATTTCCAATCTTTGTGCTAAGCTAACTTGCTGTTGGCTCTAGCTTCATATTTACAGTATAGCACAGCTGTAAGAATAGAAACAATCTTCTCATTTAACTCTTGGCACAGATGCAAATAAAAGTATTTTTTTCTAAAATATTGACCTATTGATTTATTTTTTGGGATTTTCTAGGAAAGACCTGTTCATGATAACGCACAGTGATTAACAGGGCTTTCCAACTGTGAAGGAATAGCAGTTCTCAACCTTTATTCTCCTTTTAATGGGGCTCTGAGCACTACAGCTTTCAATTTTAGTCTACGTGTGACTTTGAGCCAAAAAGGACGTCTTGCAAACCATTCCTGCTTTGCCAACATGAAACTCATTTACTAGAGTCTAAATTTGGTTGCAGAGTTTGGATGTCAGTCCTCATCACACGCTCGTATTTGTCTACAAACTCTGGTGTGAAACAACTACGATCTCAGCACAGACACGGCGAGGAAACGTTTTGATTTCTGGCCTGAACTGAGAAAAGGAAATATTGTCCGTTTGTCCTATAATTTGAGCGAAATAAGGTGACAGTGTATTTAAAGGACAGAAAGTGTATCTCCTGAGTTATTTCAGCATAAATGTAGATCACACACAGCCTCTTCACCTGCGTCACAATCCAGCCCACATGGATAGACCTGCAGAATTACTGTGTGACGCTTTGGTGAGTCACAGTCAAGGTTTTTCTAATGAGGAATGCATGCTGTGGTATAATAATAATAATATTGTTTTTGTGGTAAATAACTTTTAGTTTCAGTGCTGAAGTCTTGCTATTCCTCCACAGAGACACACTAAATTAACCTCTTACACTCTTGAGTTTTAGCATCAGACTTGTTTTTCACTCTCCGCTCACGTACGTGCAGAAAAATGGTGAAATGTTATTCCACATAAAGGTTTGGGTTTTATTTTTTTGCAAAGATGGGAGTAGGTGATATGTATGACAGCTGCAAACTTTTCCCCTGCACTGGCTTTGGCAAATGCTCTGGATGTGATGTAAGAATGATGCAAAGTGTTTTAGGACATGACTGGTTTAGTGAATAAGGATGATAAAAGATGTAGACACAGGCACAAACCTGGTCTGTGAGGATTCGAGGCTTAATATCAGGAATGGCACCCCCTCTCAGCTCATCTTCCACAGCCATGAGTCTGACAACAGGGAAATAGAAACAAACATACCGGTTGAGAAAAATAGAATTACAAAGCCGGTGTTCTTCAAATTTATTGTAGGATTCTGCAGCCATATGATGATATTAAGGTCTTAACATGTGTTTTGGTACATTCAGCTCCTCTGAGAGCTTCCTGAATCTGAACAGGCTTCAGAAAAGTTCAGAAAGTTCAAATTCAGTTGTTGCTGAATGTATGAAATGAGTGTGTGCAGGTTAGTGTGAACCATTCTGCTGTATCCAGAAGACATATTTAACTGAGACTTTCTACCAGATAAAATGCTCTGTATACTACATTTATACAACATTTTGCCTTACAGAGAGAAATTTCATGTAGGAGTCATACTTTATTTCAAGAAATGTTGTCTATGAACGGGTCAGAATAAGCTCTTGTGAGTTTCAGACTCAAGTCATGAAGTGTTTCATATTAAGTTTGAGCCTCATGATTTTTTTTGTTTTAGTTGTGATATTTGAATTAGCTAGGTTTGAAGGGGTAGTAGCTTTTTGTTTAGAGTTAGATGAGAAGATTGATACCCGGTCTTAAAATCGCTATTAGCTTAAATTATCAACTTTGTTCCTATGGCTGAAGTTTGGGAATTACATGCATATGAATGATATTGACCTTCCCTAAACTATCTTGCTGCTTCTACATCAAAAAAATCCTCTGGCTGACGTCATTATGAATTTTCCCTGCAGCTGTGTTGAACTACATTTGTGTATCATTTTCTGATAGTACTTGAACTAAAACAGCTGCAGTCTAAACTTTAAAGTAACAACAGAAATTGTTATGAGTGTCAGCAGCAATAACAAACTCCTCCATGATAAACACACAGTTTCTTTTCAGTCACTCCACCTCTAATTCAACCCAGACACTGCTCACCTATTGATGATGCCTTTAATTTGAGAGTCCTTCTCCAGTTGCTGCTGCTTTAGGCGGCGCTCGCTGTCATCCAGACGACACTGATACTGCTGTAAGATCTTATTTGTCTGCTGTTCCTGCGTCAGGAGTCTCTGTTCATATTCTTCAAGCTTGCGATGAGACATCTTTAGTCGTTCTTTTAAGGAATGTATCTCTTCTTCGTACTCTCTTACCTGGAAGATGAATGAAATGACTTCAGATTATTCTTCATTACAGCTGCATGAGTGATTTTAGCAGTATAGACACAGCTTTGTAAAACAGATGTCTTCTATTTCCAGTTTATGCCAGTGTAGACATAGCTGCAGTTAAACTGCACTAGGCAACCACAACTTTTAATGCAATAAAAACTACATATGGATATGTTTCAAATACAGGCAGGAGTGTGGGAGTTATTCATCACAGCAAAAAGAAGCAGCAGCCACCACAATCCGACTCAGGCATGATTGTGTTGAAGCTCCAAGAACCTTTTGAAACAGTTTAACCTCAGTGCTGTATGTGAAGCCATTAGTTGTGATTTTTGAAGTGTTTGGTAAGCAGACTTAAAGTGCCTGTCTGCTTAAGATGGGATTAACATAATATGATGAGTGAAATGTTGGAAATATTCAGAATACATGCAGCTGAATGTTTGTGTTGATGCATCACTAGCCAGCACCGTTTTTGGCACTGTCATGTGTGTCTTTGACCAAGGACGCTGCCATGACCAACACATACAGTACCTTACTATTTCACTTGGTGTTTATTCACTATGCAAGTTTAAGCTACTTGGCAAATTTAGTTGATGTGAAATACAGTGTACTGCACCTCTTTTCAGACTGAAAGTAGAAGACTGGTTCCCATGAACAACAGTCCATACTTTGATTCAGAGATACACAATTATTTATTTTAATTTCCTAAATGAAATAGTGTTTTGGGGTTTTTCACATAGCACCTTTTGTTGTGAGCAGTAATTGGAACAGATGTTACCTCCAATCTCCTCCTGAAATGCATATTCAGTTTGGGTTACAGTATGATAAATGACTGATACCAAAGTTGATCTTGAATCAAAATTACTTTACATATAAATCTTGGCAATTTGTGCAGGCCATTGATCAATTGAACACTAATCCATCAATGTTTATTATCCATCATTGACATGATTTAGTCATCCAAACACTTGACCCAACATGCTTTAATCAATTTTCACATGTTTATCACATTTCAAGGAAATTGGACTGATCAGGAACCAAACATTTGCTACAGAGTACATTCAAGATAGTGCTTCTCTGATTCAGCTTATTTCTGTAAATCTCCTTTTTTGTATTTTCTATCACTTTAAATGACTAATCGTAGATATTTTGGAGAAATCACACAAACATCCACACACACCCTTCAGTAAAATATTTTTACCTCAGACATATTTCAAACCATGCTGCCAAAAATAGTGTTGGATTTTTTAAAAACCTATTGTTAAAAGAAGAAAGTGAGAGGAAAGAGGTGGGAAAAAAAAACATGTACTGACCCTGTCTAGTCGTGACTCATCCATGCTCTTCGAGTACTCTTTCAGCTGACCCTCACGGTCTGGCCGCAGGCTCTCAATATCAGCAGAGAGATGTGGCATGTTGGACACCCAGGCAACCGTCCGCTCATTGAGGGCTGGGGTGTTCAATGTCGAACCTGAACCCTGGTACGTAGGAAAGTGAAGCTTTTAACTTACTGCAGGTGTCAGTATTAGAAATGTCCAAAACAGGGAGTTTTACTGAAGTAAGAGCTACTAATACTATTACTACTATTAAATGTATAATTATTTTTAAATAGTCTTGTCACTTTAAATAATTAAGCACTTTAATATAAAGACATTGTAAATAATAATGCTTTTGTATCTTTTACTGTTTAATTTTAAATTTTACTGTCTATCTTATAGTGTCTCTTTAAATGGAAGATGATACTGAAGTTAGACTGACCTGTTTATTGCCGACTGGCTTGAGCAGATGTTGCTGTGGAGGCTGCAGTTGTGACTGAGGCTTCTTGGTGCTTTTTGTTGGTGTGTCTGTCGACTCCTCTGCAGCGGATGGTTGGGCCTGGTTCTCTTTGGCAGAGCTTGTCTGGTACGGCAGCCCGGGAGCTGGACTGTCCGTCACCGACAGCTGTGTATCCTGTTGTTGTTGCTGGGTCTGCTGTTGCTGCTGCTGCTGTGGTGGCTGCTGAGTTTGACGTGTTTTCGGCTGACTGCCACTGAAGTTGGTGTCCGAAGAGTCAAGGAGGAGGTTCCTGCTCTGCGGGCGAACCTTTGGAGGTGTGGCGGTGGCTGGAGTGTTAATGGACCGCTGGGACTTCAGGTGTTGCGGTGGGGCCATGGATGTCTGACGGACAGGATGAACTGTAGTAGGAGGTGTAGCCAAAGAGGCGGGGGTGCCCGTCCCAGTGGCTGTCTGAGATGCGACTCCCATCAGATGCTGTTGCTGTAAAGACTCCTGAAAGGAGAAAATAGGATGACAGAATTGTCATGACTGAAAAACTGGAATGCATCATTGGTAGAATACAGACACAAAGGAAAACAATGGTCCACATTTGACCTAAGGACATAAAGATGATTGAATGTCACAACTTCATTGCACAAACACTTTTCACAGATTTGCCATCTGAATCATTTAAAAGAAGCTACAACAGCAAGACATTCAGTGTATAGTATAATACAGTATATCGTAGGGATACATAGATAGCATAGTGGACAGGCTCGGCTTATATTTATGTTGCATCTTGATACGTCTTTTACAGTGCTTTACATGATTATGCCTGGTTCTGCTGGAGGTTTCTTTCGTTAAAGGAAGAGTTTTTCCTCTCCACTGTTGCCTAAGTGCTTGCTCAAGTGGGACTGTTGGGTTTTCCACATTATTCTGTATTTACTTATATTCTGTAAAGTCTTAAACCTTACACTGTAAAGTGCCTCGAGATTACTTTTGTTGTGATTTGGCGCTATATAAATAAAACTGAATTGAATTGAATTGAACATGAAAAATGTTAAGGCACAACAATGCAGTGCAAGATATGAATAGTGTAATCCAAATTTCACTTTAATTAAAGGTCACATCAAACAGAAAAGTTTCAAGTCTCGGTTTGTAGCAGCCCACAAGCTTTCTGGATTTGTTCCCAATATGTGGTACAAAAAAATTAATCTACTCTAAGGACAGCAGCCTGGTGACCTGAGAGGTCTGGATGATTAGAAATATCTTTTACCAATAACTATTTAGTGTTTTATAAAGCAACAGTGATAGATGGATAATTAATTCATATAACACTGTCCTGATAACAGTGTCTGTATTAATAAAACAGGAACCTCTTGTGATGTTTGTTTCATTCAGGCCCACGCAGCAGGACAGAAATAGCTCAAGACTTTATGACAGTATCATCAAACGCTGTAATTTTACAGAAAAATGCTGTAGTAGACTTATCAGTGTGATGGATCAGCAACCATGAGTGCACCAGCACAGTGTGTAGTCATTATGTACTCATGACCCAAAAAGGTCACTTTAGATTTATGTTTCATTAAAAACAAGGATTTCATCAATCATCAAAAAAGTGACTATTAACTGATCAGTTCAAGCTTTGGTTTTAACTGTAGACCTTCAAACATCTCTGTGCACGAGATATGTCTAATATAATCATATGTGTAGTATCAGCAGTTATGATACTTATTCTGCCCTATTGACCAACCAGCTAGTTTCCAGCCCAGATGAAACAAGGACACACAGTTTGATAGATGTCAAGCACTCTACACAGGTCAGCAGAGGAAGCGGGTAAATGATGCAGCTTCAGTTTGTTGTCTGTAGCATTACAAGTGTCTCTCAAACTTTTCATTATGTTAGGGCTGAATATTGTGCTGCTTAAGAAAAGGGCATTTTTTTTTATGCACATTTCCCATTTCGTTTGGATCCAAACTTTGTTACGTAACCTGATAGCCTGAACACAGACTGACTGTACACACTGATTGTACCTGTGAAAACAAAAGTACAAGAGCGATGACAAACTATGAAGACAAATCTGAACCAAGCAATTAATGCTAACATTACTGTTTCTCAATCAAGGTGTTAAAATCACACTATGTTTGGGGAATTGGCATGGGAGTAAAAAAAAACTAATCCAGGTGTTATTAACAAAACTGAGGAAACTAATTTTTGGCTGTCACTGTCTACATGACAACATTTGTAGATCCAGCGGTGACAATTTACTTCTGATGATTGCTGAGTATCTTTACTCTTACATGACAGATAGGCCTACAGCACATACAGTATCATTGAAAGCAGGTCAACTCAAATTTTAAGGCATTTATAGTTAATAATACAAATTAGGACCCAAAAGTTTCAAGTGATCACATTTTTTCCACGACTTAAAGCAACTAACATATCGGGTATAACAGCTATAGATTATGAATGAGTATTAATCTCATGTCAATCAATGTCATCTTATTATTTGTCAATTATTATCTAGTTAAGATAAACAAAAAGACTCAGGAGAACTCAAAGCAGCATTTAAATTATTTTGTTACTATTTTGATAGGGCACGTCTGTGCAATGTGCAGTAGGTCTCATCCACATCACAGTATTATAGCCAAGCAAATATGTCCTACTAGAGCTTATTGAGGGCTGGGGTGTTCGATGTCAACAAATTGATTCACTGCAACAAATTCAAGTGAACAAAACAGACTCAGAATCTGAAATTAATACCAGTGAGTATTGTGAATTTCTGAACGAGCAATTAAATCTGAAGTTCACCACCTAGTGGTATTTAATACACAACAGCAGTCTGACTATTCAACTACATTCTTTTACATTCTTGACACTCGAAATATAATTGCACACAGTTAAGGTTTTACAGGAATCACCAACTACTGTATATTAGACGGACCTTATTTTACACATTTATTTTCTACTGTATTCTGCAGCTAATGTGAGATGTGTATTTTCCTGATATTTGTGATGAATGTTAGAATGTTAACCTTTTAGCCAAATAAAATGTTCTGGAAATTAAAAATCTAGTTGTACATCATTACAAGCATTAATCTGGTTTTTAGTATCTGCGAGGAAAAGTGAGGGGTTCTTACCTGCACCTGCAGTGACAGCTGGTGCCAGGCGTAGTCATTGCTCTGATTCTGCCGGGTGAAATCATCACTGTAACTGTGTGAGTGCACAATGCTGGGCTGCACCAGGCTGCTCTGTGACCGCAGGGCGGACAAGTCCTCACTGCGGGAGAAAGCACTGTTGCCAAAGGCGGGAGCATAGTCAGGGTGGCCATTCTCAGGCTCTGGGGCGAGGAGGAGAGGAGGGGGAGGAGGCTGAGACTGAGCTGGTGAGTTCTGGGCAGCCAGATGGAATAGCGGGTTCTGGAAAGACAGGGGGAAGTGCATGGCTGCTGCTGCCTGCTGCTGCTGTTGTGAGATGGATTCGGTGGGCCCCCCAATGTGGCCCATCTGGTTCAGCCTCAAACCGGAGCCTGCTGAGCCTGTCGGCATATGCCCTCCCATGCGAAGCGGACCACCGAGGTTCCCGAAGCTATGGCCGAGCCCAGCGATGGAGGCTTGAGAGGAGGTGAGCATGTCTCCCACAGAGTTCAGGTTGGAAATGCTGTTCATACGGGAATCCTGAAGATCCATCATAGACACACTTTTATTCACACTGTGGACCTGACAGACACAAGAAAGCATTTTATTGTAACTTAATTTTTTAACAGGATTTTGTTGAAAACGCGGCTTACCTAAAGTGAGACGGTGCTGCCTCTTGTTGCAGGTGCTGTGTTTTTCATAGTTACAATGTGTTTTATTTATTTCCTTCTGCTGTTATTTGTTAGCCTTTGTTTTTTGCCTCAATATTTGCAGAATTCCCTTTTGAGGTTAGTACCTGTACCTGAAAATGTGTATATTTTACTTTTGAGTTCAGAATGTACAGTAAAGGTATGTGTTTACAGTTTCACATTTTATTTAAATACATTTAGAAGAGACATATACTGTAGTTACACTGGGCATTTTTTTTATTTATTTTATCTTTATTCAGTTATTTTAATTCATGACTTTGCATTTTCTTGTTGTTTAAAGACACAATACTAATAAATCTGCCTTTTTGTTCTTTAATTTAGGCTTATAAATTTGAAAATGTCTTAAAGAACAGACAAAACCAGGAGTGTGGTCACAGTAACTTAAAGCTACATTATGCAACCTAAGGATATACCTGGAGCTATCACTAGACACTATGAGATTCTGTATTAGTCAATATCAAATTAAAATAAATAAGAAAGCTTCAAAACATACTAATTAAACAGAAATTCTCTGACTGGTTAGAAGGGAACGTTTAGAAACAAATATCTCTGCACCCCTGCTTGAATGAGTCTAACTTCACAGGAAGCTTTGACAACACATCTCAACTATTTTTTGGAAAATGTTTCTGCTAAAGAAATATCCAAAAAAATGACATACTATATTTTTAATGGCCATTATAATTGTAAATTAAATATAATGCTTCCACATTCCACTGAGTCAAATGAAGAGTCAAATGTAAAATGGTTTTAACTAAATATAGTGCATCACTGAAAACCTTTCATTTTGACTAATCAAACTCTGTTTTCAAAGGAAATCTTATTAAAATCTACAAAGAATGTCTTTAAGTTTCCTCATCATCTGTTAAATATTTATTATTACTCAAATAAAATCCGAACTAGTGCAATCAAACCTAAAATACCATCAGACTATTATTGACACATTAGATTCAGAGCATGGATCATTCTAATAATCTCTTTCGATTGTAAATTTGGTCAGGGTTTTAGTTTTGTTATAAATATATATATGGCTAACCCTCAGGTTTCAGACACATTCACATACTGTAGAAACTGTTTAAAAAGCTGAATTACAAAATGAAAATAAATACTTATGTGACTATTTCACATTGTACCTTTGGATCAGGTTCAGTGATGTCCGAGCTGCTCGTGCAGTACGCGGGGCTGGATCGAGCCAGTGGTGGTCGAGTCACGTAGAAAACTTCTCTGGATGAGCGGAGGTCTCGTTCAGCATGACGCCTCATGTTCAGATTTGATGAGAGGGATTCTACAGCTGATATTCCAGTTGTAGGGGAAGGCAAGCGAGAGATGTCTATTGAACTGCAGACACACAACAGAAAATACTAAATATTTTATACTGAAAACAAAGCGACTACAGACACAGCCTCTACTGGGAGCGTTTCACACTTTTATACGCCTGTAAATTACCATGTATGAATGTGCGAGTGACAAAACAGGAGGCATTTTATTTGAAGTTGATAAGGGTGAGTGAAATTTCCAGACCTGAAAATAAAGTTATGGTGTGTCTGCTGCAGCCTCTCCTCTCTGTGAAGGAGGGCGGAGATAAACTCCTCCAGACAGACAGAGCAGGCACGAGGACAGAGTAAGCCCAAGTGAGGAGAGATCTGACTAGTTTACAACTGTCTAGTTGCACAAGATTGGCTGCACTCATGCTACGCAGCAGCACTAGTGCAGCATAGCATAGCAGCATAGAGCAGTGGTTCTCAAATTTTTTTCAGCAATGTACTGTTGAATAATTTTTCAGCCAAGTACCCCCTAACCAATACGAAGCATTTTTAGTAAGCTGGTCCATTTTCTTGACTCTCTGTGTTCTCAGCAGCATCGCTGCTACACTTAAACCATGAATCCATTGTTCCTA
>JAUBNQ010000003.1:9146134-9160057 GCA_032353495.1 Ctenopoma kingsleyae
ACACACAGAGACAAGTAAGCACACACACGACAGCGGACAAAAATATGTTGAGCACAAAAAATCTGCGTTTCCTAAACGATCTACGTCCCCCCAGGGTTGTTAACTAAGGGGGAACACTGAATGATTTTAAAATTTTACATGGATGCGATTTGTTATTATTTTTAAATTTTCTCACGTACCCCCTGGACTGTACCCCCATTTGGGAAACACTGGCATAGAGTAATTGGAGTAGTGTAGTAGTGCGAGTAGTAAGTCTAACATTTAGAACCTGAAAGAGTAAAACTGTATTGATATAGTATTTGAAATGTTCTCACTAGCCACAATAATTAATCTCACAAGACACTGTAGAGTTGCCCGAGGCCACTAAGTGCCGTGTTCTACCTATTGCTAACTCACAAAATGGAGTAAAGGAAATTAGAGCTGATCATTTGACACTAGTTGGGCATTAGATTGATTAAATTAGTGTAGTAGTTGAGGATGAAAAGCTAAAAATGTTTGAATCGCACAAAACGTAAGACAGATCCTGGACAGTTCACCTCTACTCATCACTAGATGAGTCAATAATAAAGTGAAGACAAGTGGTCTGTAGTGTATGAGTTTTTGATCATATGCACTCGTCTGTGATTTCATGGTATTCAAGAACTACAGTACATACTCATCATTTTAAAATGATGATGATGATGATAAAATGATGATACCTCTGGAGTTAAAGCTATCAAGAGTGACAGGTGTGTGGTTCTTTGCATGGGTTTGAATCTCTCTCCTCTTACACCTGCCTGCAGCTGATTTCAGTGATTCTTATTCAATCACACATTTACTGCAGCAGATTGTGGTTCCCAACAGGATTTGGTTCGAGGGACTTAATAAACACAAAATAGTTGCTTTAGAGTCCTCTGTTTTTTCTGCTACTTAAAAAGTTCTTATTTAAACAATTAAGCAGTAATGAGAGCAACTGTCCCTTGACGATGGCAGAGTGCTGAAATGAATTAAACACAGAGGAAAGTGGTTTTGGTAACAGAGTCTGAGAGTAGATTATGCTGACAATTACTGATTGATAAAATACTTAAAAAGGCTGAAGAGGTGCATTAGCATTACCATTACAGGCTCTTAGCAATACACCCGTGTTTCAGTTTGAGCTACTGAATTCTCACTTATTGTGAATTCTTGGCATTTTTATAGTTTACCGTTAATCTGCAATATGTGCATATTTTCCAGGGACAATCATTCGCTTTGTTCGATAAAACCACTGCAGGAATCAATGCTGTGCACAAAGGTGCACCGTTCAGAGGTGCAAAGGTGTTTGGGGACATGGCAAAACTATCTTCATGTGTAAATGTAAGACCACAAAGGTATACAAGCAAATGAAACCAGCAGAAGATACCTGTTTAAGTCACGCATCATAAGGCTTTGGAAGTCAGAGGACTTGAGACGATTGAAAGAGGGCCGCGAGAAAAGTCTGTCCTTCGATCTGTCTGGCTGGTGATTTGTAGGCATGTGGAGCTGTGGGTTCCTCAAGGCGACACTGATGTCATTCAACAGCCTTGGCAGGGGTCCGAGTTTGAGAATAGCATCCTGAAACACAGAAAATCAGGTAATATAATGCATTCTATGTTCACATAGCACACACAGTAGGAGACACATATCAGTTTTATTCTGGCCACTATAAGAATAAAGGTTAAATTCAATATGCTGCCTGTAATAACCTACATTAGTTCAAACCCATGAAATCCTTTATTTGTCTTAAGTTACCTACATCTACAAGCTTTCCGAAACATGAATTCAGTCACAGGCCACCAGCTTAGTGAAAGGTAAAGATCCTGCTGATAATAACTCATCACCATCTGCATCTGCTTCATTTGTTTTTAATGTGGATGCAGTTTTGACAGAGTCATTCAGGGTTAGCTACTCAAAACTAAATTGTATGTAGTTTTTCTAAGAGTACATTTAGACAGTTACTACGTCTGTCAGGAAACCTTATTGGCACATTGCATGGACTATATTAAAAAAACAGCATGGTTTCAGATCAGATTTCCATATAGGTTTTGGAATTGGTACCAGAGAAAACGTAGGATATGTTTCTAATTTGGAGAATTATTATTATTCAGAATCCTATTGTTTGCTTGCAGCCCAGAAGCAATTGTTAAAAATTCCAGTAACTGGAGGCTGGGAATATCTGAATCATTAGAAACAGAAATAGATACAATATAATTTCTATGATATTACACATTTGTTAACCTAGGAAGCAATTTAGGGCTGAGCATAAAATATTTATAATTTTCATTACATTATAACTACAGTAAAATTTCATTAAATTAACGATTCAAGCGCTCGAGTTAAATATTAAAGTATTAATTCCACCTCTGTTTTAATTAAGTTCAAATAGATACATTTTCAACTCTCCACTCTACATTATCCACAATATTAATAAAATATTAAATATTTAATTTAAATTAACAGCAACGTTATGTTATTCCACCCACCTTGCTAAGCTGGCCCATGACTTCCCACAGTAAGCTGTGGAGCATGGACAATTCTCTGCCGAGGTCAATGTAACCCTCAAACCCTCCAGCATTTCCTCCAGTGTCCAAGTTGGAAATCTCATAAAGAAACTGCTGCATGGAGCCCCACTCCATCTCCAGAAACTCATTCATGAAATACATGTATTCCTCTTTGGGCCCAAATCTGTAGAGTTTATGACAGGACACATAAAGACAAAGGAGAGAGTAAAATGTTATGTAAAATCCACATAATAACAGAACGCAATGATTTGCAAATCTTATAAACCCATATTTTATTCACAGCAGAATACAGAAGACATTTAATCTGAGAAAATGTACAATGTTAAGAAAAAAAAATGACCCTTTCCCAACATATCTCAGTGCCATGTTTATCACAGTGTAACATCCCCTCTTCTTTTAACAACAGTCATGTAAACATCAGGGAAGCCGAGGAGACAAGTTGCTGACATTTTGGGAGAGGAATGTCGTCCATATATGCATAATGCTCAACAGTCATCGTCTGAATCGGAGCATATGCTGCTCTAAAACCTGGATATATCTGTCAGCACCGATGGTGCCTTTCCAATGTGCAAGATGCCCATTACATAGGCACTAATGCACCCCCATACTATCAGAGAGGCAGGCTTTTGAACTGAGCGCCAAAATCAAATTAGAAGGTTCCTCCCCTCTTTAGTCCAGACACTGAAAAAAACGTGAAATTTTGATTTGTCTAACCACAGAACAGTTTTCCACTTTGCCACAGAAGTTTAAACATTTGATATGTTTTCTGTGTTCTATTGTAAATAAAATTTGGGTTTATGAGAATTGCAAATCATTGTGTCCCAACTTTTGTGGCATTAGGATTGTAAAATATTGTATTTTGTGTCAAACACTGTGATTCGAGGAGAACCTTTATATGTTTGTTTGTTTTTTGGGTTTTTTTTGCTCTGTACTTGTGATGTTCTGCATAGAACATTGATAGATGACTAAAAATCAAATGAAATGAAAAAGAGTGTAAAACATCAGTGGGTACGTTTACATATATTGGACTCTCAGTTTTGTGTCTCACCCTGGCTTTGATTGTATTCAGGGTATAATATTGAGCTGAAACATTAAGAAGCCTGGTTCTACATGTCCTCGTTTAAGTGTCCAGATTTTTGATCATCTGCGTGGGTGCACATGTGTCCCTGGCTCTTCCACATCCAGCAAAGCTGTTGTTTATGTAACGCCTGAGTTATCTTAATGATTTACAATTTAACTGCTGGATTTAGTGTCTTCATCTTATCAAACGCAATGGAAGATAAAAGTCTATGCATTATTTTCAGACTTTTACTTTTATCTTCAGAATGTGAACCATCATTATCATCATCATTATTGTGCTTTTTTGACACGAGCATATTACTAATGTCTGATCATTTGAGTATTGTATCAAATGTGTTCCTGAAATGTAGAGCCTACTAAATTACCACCAAATGATCGACATCTTAATGATTAATGAATGGCAATGTAAGCCAGTAGAATTATCATATTCAAGAATGTCCATAAAGAGTAAAAAGTAAAGGTCAGAACAAATCATTGCAGCTTAAAAGCTCAGAGCTTGCTGTGGGTGAGTAACAGTTTATACCTGGTGCATTCAAAAAAGCAAATTTCTACTTTGGTGATGGTACTCTGGCATGCACCCCACCTAGAGCAGGTGTCAACATCTACAATCAAAAAAAAATAGTCTGAATTAAATTAATGTTAAAGCTGGTGTAAGGAGACAGACACTCACTTGCTGAAGCTTGCCAGGTTCTGCATCACCTTGGCAATGAGAGTGAGTGTGCGGGACGTGCGTTCAGCAGGGTACTCCTGCATTAGGTTGAACAGGGAGGGGGACATGATGGCTGGACACATGAAGCGAAGAAACAGGGAGGAGCTGATGAGGCTGTCAGCAAGATCCTCTCTTCCACGCTCAGCACATCGGGCTCTCCATGAGGCAAAAACTTCCTTAAGCTCCCGTGGAAATATGCTGAAACAAGAACTTGATTTTATTCCCCGTTGTCAAAAACAAAATATAAAATCAGAAACTCACCAAGGTCAGGGGTCTAAAACATATAGAAAATGACAGAACCATACAAGTAAAAAGTATTGATATAGAACCCTGAAATAAACAACAGGGAACCAATTTATGAACGTGTGAAATGTTTTTTTTAATCTTATTTTAATAAATATATGAATTTTAGTATATATTAACATTGCATATACATTATATAGAGTATATATCTATTTTTAAAATCTTGATCCCACCTGGCACCAATCAATACAAACCAATCAAGTCATAGCAGATACATATATACATAATTGTTTGGGCCAAAACTGACCAGAGAGAGTTGATAATCTTGCAGAGTAACAGCTCGCAACACATGCGAAGGTTAGCTTGATGATCGGCCAGGACTGATGGCGGGACACGCATGGGGTCCACCTCACAGTTCTCCTCAGACTCGTATAAGGCTCGAATGAAGTCACCTGCAGTTCACAGATCACGCTGTCATATGTTTCCTCAAAATGCATACATAACTCAGCTCTAAGTTTCAATAACACAGGGACACAATTGAAAATGTGCTTTACAGTATGTCTCAAATTACAATTTCTTCTTACAAGGTATAACGTAATTAAATGATGTAGTTAAGATGGCATGTAAAATGATTATGGTAAAACAAACAGTGAAGATACAATGTGAATTAATGGTTGGCTGGAGGACATCTATCTTGAATTTCTTTTAAATATACTGTAATTCTGACTTACAGGATTAGTAATATATAAAATATGAAAAACAACTGGTACTGTTGTTTGTTTCCTTTGTATTAGTAAATTACAGTGGATCCAACTACTGTTTTTTTCCCAACAGTGTGAAAGAATAAAATAGGGAATTTGCATTAAATGTTGTGACACAGAATTGTTATTAAAGCACAGTTCAATTTGTTGATGTGACATTTAAACAGTTCTTGTTTAGCTCAAGTATTTCTACAAAGTTCCCACTATAATAATTAAGCATCCTTTGGGAAAATGTCACAAATGTATCACAGATGTAGATAATGTCACAATCATTTTTGTGAAATGATAGATGCTGTTTATGTTAAAACCCTCAGCCAAGTGTAACATAGTTCATCAAAATATTTGATTTGCTTTATGCTGCATTTAATCAGTAGGAAATAAACACAGTGCAGTCAGGTTGGCCTCACCTATAGCATCCTTGAGGTATCTGTGACCTATCAATTTGAGGTACTCCTCTACAGCCTTTGTAGCAAGCGTGTTTTCCCGAAAGATCAAGTGCTCACGGTCCATAAATCGATCCACCTCACACATTGCCATGTCAGACAGAAACTCCTGAGAAAAGATTACATTTGCTGTTCAGCGGAGCACACACAGAGGAAAATTATATTTCTCTGTAATTTAATTGCAATAAAAAAGAAACTGATCATACAGAGAAGTGAGGGATGTGAGCAGCAATTATTTATGACCCCACAACATGAAATCAGGTTTGACCCTTTGTTTACCTTTGTCTTCCCTGTGCTCTGAAGGATGTGCACAAGGGCAAAGGCCACCTCCTCTTTGCTTTTCACGCTCAACAGTGGCTCCAGAACTGCACACAGTGTTCGGTAGTTGTTTGTAATGTACTCAGCAAATTCCTTGTACAGCTCCATCGGGAGGATGTTCATTGTCTGGTAGCGAGACTTGACACGTAGTGAAGCATTGATCACTTTGGCACTTCCAACTCCACCGCTTTTAGACAAAACACTGGACTGTATAACGGGGTACCACTGCTCAACAAACTGCCGGCCCGTGATGCTGGAGATGGGTATGCTGACAAGGCCAAGGTATGTGCTTTTTTCCTAGTTCACCAAGCAAAACAAGATCTTTTATTACATTCAATTTATTCATTTTATGTGTCACATATTTGTTTTACACTTGTTTCACTTTCTTTACCTTGCGTCTTTTTTTGTCCGTTTCCTTGTAGAGGTGCAAGCGAAGGCTACGAATGGTAGGCAAATTGTTAAATTCAAAATGCTCGCCCCAGAAGACTGTGTCAGTCCGGGGTTTGCTGGTGGTGCGTGCGTACAGCATGTCATCCAGACACAGCTCACAATAGTAACGTTTCTTAGCTGGAAGGTCTCGAGCTTCAATGATCCACAACTTCAGCACATTGTCAACTCGTCTGCTGTTGTCCTGAAAGCAACATGAAGAGTTCTAATACTACATTATAGCAGTCCTTATTTATATCTGTCCTTAATGTTACATCCACATTGAAATTGTACTAGTGGAATTCAAAATAAAAGAAAAAAGGTTATAGTATCTACCTTATTAGGTTTAACAGCTCGTTGCAGATTCTCAATCCACTTATCTCTCTCTGAAGCTGAGCGACAGGCAAAACATTTTGTTCCTGAACTTGTGGTCACCTGCAGGGCAAAAAAAAAAAAGAAAAACATATATATTCACTCATAAAATATTACTGATATGACTCTAATTTCTGCTTACTAGAAGAGTTTATGATTGAATTGTTTCAGCACTAATTACTTGAACCACTGGTTTATCGAACTTTCAAGAGAGGTGTAACTTTGCAACGGCACGTGAATTGCTATCTACGCTATATAAACGCTTTTAAATTATAAAATTAATTTAAAATTTAATTTTTTAATTATTAAAAATTAAAATGTATTGGTCATTTAACTATACGAATGTGGTGAGATAAAAAAGAAAATAAATCCATTAGTACACAGGACAAACCAGGGAGAATGAAAAGGCTAACAACTTAACACACCTCAAAGCAGTACTCTTGTCCTAAAATGCTGGAGTGGACAGGCTTGATTATAGCATCTTCATCCAAAACTAAGTCCAAAGCTTCTGCAGCACTGCTAGGAGAAAGTAGGGACTCATGGGAGTGGGATTCTTTGAAGCTTTGCATCAAGCGTGTCCTGGTGAAAGAAAAAAAGATCGATTTATTTACTTTCACAATTCAAATATGATTATATTTCAGTTTTCATATAATACAAAATGAGTCACTGCAGAAATCCTTGTGCATCACTTCTGCAATTTCATTATGAATTCTGAAATCTGATCCTTTTATAATGAGTTTATGAAAAAGTTAAGACTACCAGATTTTCTGCAGTTGTGTCTTCAGTTTGGTCTGTTGACTCGGCTCATGTGACTCATGCTGTATGTTAGGAAGTAGCCCAAGGTGTTGTTTGGAAATGTAATTCTTCAGTTTCATACAACTATAAAACAATTTAAAAATGAAAATGTAATTGTAAATGTATTGCCTACTGTGTACATGGGGCAAACATGAAACCTAGGAGAAGCAGTTCAACACTTGCAGTCTGTGGTAATATTGTAGTGCAGTTATAAAAAGACATGAAGGACTGTGGCTTGATCATAGGGTAACCTTTAGAGGAGGGCAGCTCTATGAAAGAAAAAGAAAAGTAGTGGTGGAAATGGAAGCAGAAAGGTAAGCCAAGGCTGGCTCTTGAGGCGAAGCAAGGTCAGTAGGCCAACTGAAAATATTTAGCAAAATGTACTGCAGAGTTGTAGTAAAAGGAGGCAAACCAAATTAAATCTATTATCGGTACACCTTACAGTATGTTACCATCTCAGCCAGTGAGTGGGTGCCTGCCCTTTAGGTTCAGGCTAAGGTGAGGCAAATAGCAATTGAATGTGAGCCAATAAATTGATTTGCTGGCTCACAGAGGTATAAGATACAGAAAGTTCTTGTTCTGTAACCAGAAATACACTTCTTTAGCAGTTTGATTTAAATGGTAAGTTCAACATTTTGCACAATAAACATCTTCACTTTCTCACCCAAGATTTGGCTAAAACGATTGAGCTCGTGATCTCATGCTTGAACACAAAACGTGGATAGAGTTAGAGGTTGATTATTTGGAGACTGGAAGCAGGGGAAGAAATCAAGTCTAACTGTTTCCAAATATAAGAAAATCCAGGTCTACCTGCCAGCATGCATAAAGTTCACACAATTTAACAATTTAACATGACATACTAGTTTGTGAGCAGGTAAGCTAAGCTAACTACCTGCTGTAGTTTCACATATTAACAGATATTCCTTATTTATATATATATAGCGATATATATTTATATATCTATATACATAAGGCTACAGTCAATAGCAAATTAGCTTAACATAAAGACTGAGAGCAGGGGAAACAGTGAGTGGCTCCAGGCAAAGGTAATGTCTACATCTATTGTTTTCTATTGAAAAAATCTTGTTTGTTGCATCTGCATGAAAATGCATGTGTGAAAATGACAAGTTGAGCTTTTATCTGCTGATCTATCATTTTAACTTGAGAAACATTAGCAGGCATATTTTGTAATCTTTGCACAGAACAGGTCTAGTTGTTTCTCGTCTGTGTGCTGAGCTAACCTAAAGATCTCATCTAACTCTGTTAGAACGTGTATTTCCCCAAATGTGTTATTGTTCCACATAATTTTTAGCATTGCGCATATGAGAAAATTAGGTACAAGATGAGGGGGGTACAAGCTGGTAAAAAGCAGCAGATTTAAACAAACATCTGTAAGAAGAAACATCAAATGAGGAGCATTAATTTAAGGCCAGATTTCTTGTTGGTCAGAGGTGTGGTCTAGTTCGTCTAGATTAAGGAGCTGACAGTGCCGTTGCATAATACAGTGCATGAAAAATGCTTTAGTAAAACCGAGTTGGCAGCAGAGGTAGAGCAGCTGCGCTGGAAAGCTAGAGTGTGAAGTTGGATGCTGAGGGTTTATAGAAAAGTCAACTTAACACTACTGAGTGAATTAAGCATGTGTGTGGGCAGAACTCAAAGCAGGCTGTGAAGGCAGTGGTGAATGGCTGTGGCTGGAGGGGAAAGCACAATGACTGAGGCAAAACGTCACTTTATCCCCAACACCACTAAGCTTCTCCCCCAGCTCCTGCAGAACCCCTCAGGTTCATTAGTTGTAACATTTTAACCGGGTTTTTGCATTGGTGCACAAAGGATTTTTACATCCTAAACAATAAATTACACATCTCTGAGCGCAGGGCATCCACACCTGCCCTGAAAATGTCTATTATATATATATCTCCTGTGGCGCAAAGAAAATGTACTGTCAGCAATACTTTCTGTCTCCCTGTCTCTACATCTTTACATTTCCCAAGTGTGCGTCGTGACTGGTTTGTGTGAGGACTGCATAAAATTTTGATCACAATGCAAGTGAGATTCCTCTGGGATATGACCTCACGTCAGAACAGAAAAAGCAAAAGCTGTCACGAGACCCTCTACAGCGAGAGCCTCTATTGTATTGTAACATGTTTGGATGATTGCAATCACACTGATATGATAAATGTAAGCTATTCTACCAGAATGCCCAACAGAGTTTCAAAATTCACCTTTTACCAAATTAAAATGCTTCTGTTACTTGTGATGTGCATACTATATAATAAACACTCCTTAAGTTGTTTTGTTTTTCTGAATTTAACTAATCAAGATTTTTCTTTCAGGCAGTGATATACACCACATTCAACGAATTTTATAAGTCTTCACTTTACAAATTAATTTTTACTTCACTTATAAAACATCACAGCCCTGATAGCAGCACTGCAGTAAAGCCACAGTTTTGTGGTGTTGCTATTAATATCACTCAAATGAATATCTTCATTTAATGTCTGAAAGCTCTGAAAAAAGCACAAGCTCAAACCATCTGTGAAGGAATAACTAAAGTCAATGTTCTTCATTCAGCAGGGCTCTGCTTTTATCACAATGGTTGATAAGGAGCCACAGTTCGTGTGAAGCGTGTTGAGTGGGCTCCAAAGAGCACCACTGGCCGAGTGACATTTATTTTTAGTGGTTCTTTAGGGCACAGTGTATATTTTAGATTTTTTGAGTAAAAGATTTACACATCTTCCTTCAGCTTAAACAAATGCTAATGCTAGCCTGCAAGCATGCTATGGGAGTTATAATCGTACAGCACAGGTAAGGATGATGGAAATTCACTAGACCCATCCTAAAACAAGAAGGTTAGTTTTGATATGACGATGCATTTCTTCCTTGTGTTCTATAAAGATTAAATTAAATTTTATTTATAATATGAATGCTTCAGCCTCTTCAAAAGTTAAAACACCATGTCACACATTTATAACGTCAATTGTTTGTTTCATAGTTGTTTGTTTGAAAAGGTAACCAGCTGAAAGGCATGCTGGGTATTTCTGTATACTTGTTTGTATACTTGCCAAGTATACTTAAGTATACTCTAAATATACTTAGACTTTTCTGTATATACTATTTGTCTAAGTACATAAAAAGTAACTGAAAGTTTACTTGCTTATTTTAGTTTAAAAGAAGTATACTAATGGTATAGTTAAATAAGTAGGCTATAAAACTTATGAAATAACACTTTCATAAGGGGTCTCCAAAATACTGAACTGACAGCGAGAGATTATCCCCTCAAATGTGAGTGTAATAATACATTAAACAAACAGGGCAATTTCACATTTAAAATAAGAACATAACAATTGTCACGAACATTATCAGCACCCTCTGTAACAAATGCAACACTCTGCTTTAATACTATGCACTGTAATTACCTAAACTATACAATACACTATAATTACAATCAGAAGCAACCTTGACGCTAAGTACTGAGGTTAGCAGTATTCTAGTTGCAAGAAAAGAAATTCATAAAGAATTCTAGCATAGGATAGTCACAGCTAACCCACTAAAATAACATTCAGTACACAAAGCAGTCTGACAGTCATTCAAGCAGAACAGATTTGATTGTTGATGGTTGAGTAGTGTCTGTAGCTCAAAGCTGCTCCCAATCTAAGTATATAAATAGTGACATGTACTGTATGTGTCATCTTTGTGACTGTACAACTGTGGTGACTTAGTGGTTAAGACTACCCCCTCAATGTGAAACGTCTCTCAAGCTTTGAGGCGGTCTTAAGTGTATTGATTAAAATTCCTGAAAAAAAACCAAAACATTTTATTCTGATTCTCATGACAAGACAATTAGTCGTAGATAATAAATAATTATTTTGCAATCATAAGAAAACAAAGCTAACATTTATCCCTAGATTGGGTGAACTGTGAACACCAACACACTCCTAGAAAAATATAATTATTAACTCTGTGACAAACTAACAACCTGCCACAGTGCCTCATGCTGGGAGAAGTCTGCAGCCCTGTGACACTCAATCAAAATATTCAAGCAGAAGCTGAACACATTTTGTTATAGCAAAGGTTACTAAAGTTACTAACCGCTCTTGGTCGGCACTACGAAACCGGGGCAAAATCATTTGTCTGAAGCTGCTGGTCCGGTCCAGTTTGGGCTGACTTTTGGCCCTCTTGATGGAACCCTTCAACCTTCGATTGAGAAAACTCTGAAGATATGAAGAAAATATTCATAATTTACAGGCACCCTTAGCTAGAAAGTAATACTGTGAAATATTCTGAAGTGTAAATTCTCATTCAAGCATGGTATTTCAATATCACAAAAAATCCAGACTGTATTTTGTGAGATGTAACAGACTGTACTCACCGGCTGTCTGAAGGGCTGTGGGGTGGCATTGGGAGGCGTTTCCATGCTTGACTGCCTTGCAGAGGCAAAACTTGCCCTGCGCGACTGGTCTATGATGAAAGAGTGCCAAAAAATATATAATTTCAAAAAAACAAGAAAAAATGTGATCAATAAATAATCCACAACACACAGTTAAAAGGTTATTGTAAAAAATATAAACTGATTTTAGTTAGATTTTTTGTTACCTGCATCTTTTTTCTAGCTAGTAAAAAATCTGTATTATATATTTATTAGGATCACCATTATTATTTTTCATGTTGTTACAGGGTGGCTAATACAAAAATGCCATTAGATTGGAGAGACAATACTGCTTGGTTCAACAAAATCTGGTATCTATTTCACACTGTATTCAAGAATTAGAAGAAGATGGCAATTTATGTCAAATATGTCCCAGCTACAAGAATGTGCCAGACAATTATGAGACTGGAATAAGAAGAAGTTATTGACTTTTTTATGTACCAGATCTGGTGCCAAGAGAGGGAGATTAAAATTTGTAAGACTGATGAAAAAAGTTGAAATAGCAGGAGAAAGGTTATTTGGATTAAGTGTGAGGTAACAGTTGCACGGGCAGCCACAAAATTGAATCATATTAAGTCTGACTGACGGTTAGTGTGTGTTACGTTTCAAAGTGCTCTGACACTTTTATCAGATATTAAAACAACATGAGACTATCAACATAATTACAGAAATGTCTATCAAATGTGACAACTGTTAACAAATGTGATGATGTGATAACAAAATGAAACAATAGTTCTTTGATACAGTTTATGATACAGGTCATAAAAGAAATAAAATACATTAGAAAACACAACGCTGCAGGACAGCTTCATAAAGGGTATAAGAGCTTAACAGACTATATTAAATGTTGAATAATAACATAATAACTTAATTATTTCTCATTTATACTATGTAAGAAATATTGCTACATTAATATTTTAACGTATGAAATATTTTTGCACCCTTTATAAAGTCATAACCCACATTTAAAATCATTTTCAGTGACATTTTAATATATTCTGACAGGTTAATGCATTATCATATTATGACTTGTATCAATACCTTGCAGCTGCGTCAATCACATACAGAAAGAGAAACAGCATCAGAGATCATGACAGAACACACACTAATCACATCAACAATGCAGAATAGCAGGTTTAAGCAAACGTCACCAACGAAGACAGACAGCTACTGCCTCATACACAAAGAACAGCACTGCAACACTCCGAAAAACAATTGTGTTTTATTTCCTTTCCAGTAGAAAACTTTTTGTATCCAAGGCCAGTGGAACATAACACACAACCTGATGGCTGAGTTACATTGGACACCTATATAATCGAAGGAAGAATCACACTACTGAGTCATCTTGCTCTTTGTCTGACTTCAGGCTTCGGGCTCTAGAACATAGTGATGGATATATAAAAGTATGAGCATCTATCTTTAGGGAATCCGATCTGATGCTTCCTCTATATGACTGCGTTGACTAAAAAAAGATGACGCCAATGCCAAGGAACAGGAGGTTCCTTGAGTGAGCGCTCACTTTACTCCGAAATCCTTCTCTCTATACAAATAATTCAACAATTCAAATACAGTAGGTCTGGTATTGTTGCCAATGGCTGGTGGGATAAAGAATGGGATTGTCATCTTCCTCCATAGCCGGCCAGCTAGCTATGCTGGAGGCAAGTGGTGAGATTTATATAAAATGATAAATGAGTTACAAAAATAACAACTTTTAAATTAACACATTCCTTTGACCAATGTGAAAAATATCAAGTTAAATGCTGTTGGCATCAGCTACCACAGCACCCTGATATATCACTTGGGATGGATAATAGATTTTATTTTTTTTATT
>JAUBNQ010000003.1:9163486-9174935 GCA_032353495.1 Ctenopoma kingsleyae
ATAACATATTTTAAAAAATCAAACTAATACAGTGACAGTACAACAATTGTAGTAGAAACATTTGTGTGTATGTGTTTACCCATCATCTGCCATTGTTGTTCAGTGGCGTAAATTGCATGATGGGATATTTGGCTCCCCAGTTACACACAAATCTGCTCCCAGAGCATCCTTGATAAAACGGGTGGGGCGAGAACACTTCCAGTCCTATGATCTGTACTTGGCTTGATGTGTATTTTGAATACAGTACTTCAGCTTTGGCTGATGATGTTTCACAAGTCAGCAAGAACACAAGTACAGAGAAGAACCCAGATTGAGAAACGCCTAGGGTCAAGATTTGTACTTGTAGCTTCATTGTCACACACACTGTGGGAAAGTTGAGTGCTAAGCTTTGCACATAGTTCATAGCTGTGTTCTGAACACAAACTATTATTCACACATCCTCAGTTGTTGTAGTTAAGTACAAATCTTTACTACAAATGCACAAACGTTTTCATTATGTACTCATCTTTTTTTCTTAGAGGTACAAATCTTTTCTACAAATACGAATCTTTTTTACACACACACACACACACACACACACACACACACACACACACAAAGGTTGTGTTACAACTACAAATCTTGGGATATTTTGTGAATATTAATGTACAACCACAAAATCCTTGTTGCTCCCTTTTGAACCTATAAATCTGTCTCAAATGCTCTAAAATTGCGAAACACTGTAATTTGTTTCATATTATAATTGTTAGTAATAGTTGTTCTATAATTAGTTCACGCCGCGTGCTAGAAAAAGCTTTGTTTTCTTTACCGCTGCTCTAAGCTGAGGTACAATGATAAGAAAGAGAAATGTTGAATTCATGCATCCCTACAACCCATCCTTGTCTCTGTCTTTTGGCTTGCAGATGCATTTTATCAAAAGCTCCAGATTCAATGTGAATACGTTTTCACACATATTACAAAACAGTGAACAACACCACTAGGTATCACTTGTTTGTCAAGTTATTTTAGATCTGGACTGTGTCCTCTCAAGTGGTAAATTGGTTTATATAGTACAGTGAATTATCGTCCTCAAAATGAGCTAGAAAACCTCTGCAGTTGAATACAAATACTGTATAATACAGAAAATCCATTAAGATTCTTTTATGCAATGTAATAACAACTAAAATCTAGTACGCACATATTAAGTCATTCAAATCATAAAGGTTTATATGTATTTAACTGCACAGTTGTAAAATGGTAAAATATGCCAGCTTTGATGTTTGTACTGATGCCACTCGACATCCCCAAAAAGTGACATCATCAGTAATGAAAAACATCTCAGATCATCAGCTGCATGTTTATTTATGATGAGAGTCTGTGCTTGACAGTTGTCATGTTCCACTTGTTTTATGTCACATGTATGAACTTTATCCAGTGTATGAGAGGGTCAAACTATTTATTTTACATTTTACAGTTCACTACACTAAGAGTGGGAGCTGGGCTTTCTGAGAAAAGTGTAATTAAACTGTGACTGTCCACAACATTTATAGTACAGTCCAGTTTGTCTTTGAGTGACAGTGTTTTCAGTAAGGTAAGACCATATTATATCCAGTCCAGAGTCCTTGTGTCACAGGAATTCTGCAACTTCTATATTTCAACTATTAAACACTGTTCATGGCAACAACCAACTGTAATTATGGCAGGAATTTAGCTTCCTGACAGCTACAATGTAATACTAAGCAAGTAAGTCCAGATTAACATAAATAAATCCTAATTCAATGCTTATCATGTGTGTGATTTAACCTACTGCAAAAACTGCCCATCATAGGGTTATGGCCGAAAATGACTCTTAATTACATTTGGACAAATAATTAACATTCATATACAGTAGCATAGCACAGTTTCTGCAGCCAGTAATATGATGCTAGGGAAAGGCCCATCTTTCCTGTGTTTTAAACTTTTCAACTCAATTTTACTGCTTTCAGACAGTTCATAAAACAGTTCAAGTGTTTCTTTGTGTTTATTTAAAAAATGTGATTATACTGTACATTAATTACGTATTTTTGAGAAATAAGCAATGCACTGCAGGTATTACTTGTATTGTGATTTTAATCATTACTACAACCTCATACACTTGGCTGACCAATATTACTGAAATGCCCTCTTATGACCTTCTATGCCAAGACAGCAAATCTGTTGCTTATTCCATGCCAGGCAGTCAAGGTGAAATGCCACACAAGTTAATTGGAAAATGAAAACACAAGAACTATCCGTATCCATATGTGTGATCACCCTTTCAGTGCAGATCTAAAAAAAAAAATCAGAATCCCAATCACATTCCGCTGATGCTGAAATTTAACAAGAAAAGATAAAGTCAACTTCAAGTCCAAAAAGGTGACAGCTTCATTATTCAGTGTAACGTTAAGCTTTGTGTGCTCAAAAATCTGGAGATCCATTCAGCCATTCTCACTAGTTTTGCTTATTTAAGCAAAACTATTGAGCTTGAGCCATTACGGAGAGATGACCATTCTCATGTGGTTGATGCTACATTTACTGAATTTAAACTCAGACCTGAAAAAGGTGTATCAGTGATAGAATGAAGGAAAATTAACTCACTGCTTCTTCTGTTATCATTTCTATTCTGAAGATGACAAAAATCTGTCAGCTGTCCATTTAAAAACATCAGTGTAGTGTTTATTTCATGTTTAAATTTTTTCAATGCGCTTTTCTTAAATTAAATATAACATGTTACATCCTGGAGGTCAAAGACCAAGCAACATTTACTCAAAGAAAAATTAACCTCTGATAATACCACAAGTACAGTAGATATCACATTGACTTAGTAAATTAGTAAAACAAAATAATTAAATAAATATATTATTAAATTATATTTATTTTAAAACATTTTGTAGAACATTTAATTCAATTCGAAAACTCATAATTTTATTATACATGGTTTTGAGGTGTCTACATATTAATTTTGCTTATTTAAATTGAAGTGTAATAAATTTTGTTTGTGGTGCTTAATGAGCAGCCTAAAACTAGATCCAGCTTTCTTGAATTAATCAGTTGTATGTATAGTCACTCTGTTATACGACTAATTGTTTCTGGTCTCATTCTTTAGTGTTGTATAGTGACTGCAGTTCTTCACAGTTTTCAACAAAAATTTATAATAATTTGACAAAACAGGGCATGAATCAGAGGGTTGCAGATTTGGATAAATGAATATAATAAAGAGGTGTTATGTTGCTTTACAAATCATCAGACAATGAAAACTCGACAGCACAGACTTTGCTATGAACAGTTTTCACAGGGACTTTTACATTGGTAGAAAGGAGAAAGCTGGAGTGGGAAGAGAAATTTCAGATGAGGGCATCACACAAAATCTTAAAACAAAAACTGCATGGATAGATATCACACAGACAAGCAATCTGCGTGACTCTTGAAGTGAACACATACTATAAAAAAATACTAAGGCAGTTTATGTTAATTGCTGAGTACAGAGGGCAAGAGGTGGTTTATCTGGCATTACAGCTGTTGAAAACCACAAACAGTGCAAATGTGTGTAGAAAGTTAAGGCCATTCATTAACAGCAAGCTGTCCAAACAATCAGCAAGCATGACTGACAGGAGCAAAACATCAGCTTGGCTCTCTGACAAGCCGGCAGCATAGCCACAGGAAGTTTGATGCGGTTTAAGTATGAGCAGTGATTTAAAAACTTGGCAATGGTGATGCCGAGCACACAGAGACGTAGACTGTTGACATTTAGAGAATCAGCTACTTGACGGAATAAATGCTTGTCTTGCAGTGTCTGGTGCTTTCAAATGCAAGGTGAATTTTCAAATGTGTAATGAACTCCCTTTTGACTGCAAACTAGGAGAAGTCAATATATCCAAACACATGCTAAATACATTCTAGTCAGAAATGGCTGATTTACATAGAAAAATGGATGTTGGCTTTATACTAAGAAAAGCTAAGAAAAAAAAAAAAAGTGACACTTTCAACTGTGTTCAAAACCACTTTGATGCTATGTTTAGAAGCAAGACAGTTAATGTACAACGCACAGAAGCTGGTAGAGCTGGAGAATTTGAAGGCAGAGGTAGATGGAGGGGTTGAGGAAGCAGGGGCAGTGTGGGTGTGAGGGAGACATTGGAAAGAACCAGAGATCAGCTTGAAAACTGACATATTTTTGGAGAAAGTGACTCCAACATCCTACAATGTAACCACAATATCTCTCTGGACAAAGAGATGGGATTTTTAAAATGTAAATGACCTCTGAGTGGGGTTACAGTAACATAAATAAACAATTTGTAGTTGCTCTCCATCACGTGTTTTCCAGCATTCCTGTTTCCCTCCCGCCAGTCCCACTGCCTGTGTGTGAGCTAGCCAGGAGGAGTATGGCCTAGTTACCATAGGAACATACTCGTAGCTTGTGCACTGCTCTCCATCAAACTGCCTTCATTTTTTCTAATGTATTTAGAAGCATTATTGCTCCACTTGTACATGAGTAGTCCCAAATTACAGAGCTGAGAATGGTGAAAATGAAATGTGAAACTCTTAACACTGACTATACAGAGGTACATCTGGATTATCTCTCGTCATAATTCACAATGAGGTGATTTCAACCATGACTCCCCAACAGTATAAACTGCCTCTTGTTTGTTTCTTCTAGTGGTTCAAAACAATACTGTCAGCTGAAATGTTTGAAATGAAAGAACAGCTTTAAATGTTGTGCTAAGTAACAGAAAAGCATTTCTCTTCCTGTCCCTGTAGGGAGCAGAAATGGCTGCTTTCATCTGGAGAAGTAGGAATAAAGCGTAGAGCGGAGGAAGACTCACAGCGTATCAAAGCCGGAGGAAAAGCGAAATGGCACTATCAAACCTAGAGGATGTCAAAATAAAACTCTGGGAGTGTGACAAAGCAGGGCTCAGAAGGTGAGTGATGCTACGGTGGAGGATTGAGTGGTAAAAAGTCCTCAATATACTAAGGTACTTTTGTAAAGCTTCACAGATATGAAAAGGACTGGAAAGGCATGGCACAGCTGAAGCTAGAGAGTATGTTAAACCTTTCATTAACCATTGGCAACAGTGGTGTCAAAGTATCTCAGAGAAAGCAGCGGATTAAAGAGGAACATAAAAAAACATACATATCACAGAAAAATCTTATTAGATCACGACAGACTGGAGAACAGGCTGAGAAATTACACAAAAAACAGTTGACAGAGCAGTCGACCAGTTTGGGGCTAAACTGACTCACTTGGGGTTAAAACTCCAGCTCCGCCACAGCAAACCTCCGCTTGACCAACCAACCCAAACTGACTCTGATGTGGCAGCCACGTCTTTGATGATGTGTCCATGCAGCTATATGGCACAGACAAGTTTTGTTTTTAGTTTATGACATTGATGAACCAACAGTCAACAAAAATATAAAAATGTTGTTGTGAATGAAAATAAATTAACGAAAGTAACTATGGTAAAAACTGCAAAGAAAAACTTTAGTATCAATTTGGGTTTGGATGTAGCAACTAAGGGAAGGAGCAGGTAGAATATTATTCATTCAGAAAATAATAAGTGTCGTCTAATGATGTTCTGGATCATCAGGGACCAAAAAGAAAGGCTTACATCTGTGACTTCACTGTAATGTTAGTGCATGAGACAAACACACTGCAGCTATTGCACATACATGCATGTTAACAATTTAAGTAATTAAACAAATCAGATGCTATATAGAACTAGCACTATAAAACTAGTGCAGGTTTAATCTTCTTAATTTTACACAAACAGAAAAACCTGCAAGATACAGTGAATACCTGTACATGCAACAATCATCGTATAATAGTTGCCCTTTATAGGCTTGTAGGCTAAATGTCACGATGCTGCTTAACCACAAGCTGTTACTATGATTAATTGATAAGCATAACTACAGACACAACAGTGTGATAAAAAAAACTGTCATAAAACAGCTAATACATATTTTATACAGCATTTGGGGAACATGGAAACATGATTATTCTCATGACAGGGGTCATGACAGCTTCAACAGAGGCATGTTTCAAACATGAAATCTATTTACTATAAAAATAATTGTTTCTCACAGCTGTATGAGATGCTAACTAGTTAGACTGCCCACTTAAATGAGAAATCCGGGGTGGCTAAATCTAGTGGCCATGAAGGAACAGATTAAGAGAGGGAGGAAATGAAGAAAGGTTTCTGGTTAGTGTGAGTGAAAACATGACATTATGATGTAATACGTTTTTAGATTGTGTTAAGTGAGAACGATGAAGAAGAATCATCACAAGCGTAAAAAAAGTGTCTTGTGTTTTCTCTGTTGGGTTTCTCAGTAACAATGAGAATGAGGAAGCAATCCATGGCCTCCAGCAAAAGACAACAATTTGAGAAGACTGCAGGACAGGAGCTCACTGACAGGAGTCCCTGTTTTTCTAGAAACGATTCAAACAGGCTAACAATGCCCAACTGTCCTTGGCAGCAAGAGAAATCCCCCTCAGTGCACTGGACTGAAGATGAGTGAAGAGCAGCTCAGTTATGACAGAAACTTGGGTGGGAATAAAATCTGCACTTTGCTGTCAGCCTCCTGGCTGACAACTGTGGCAGAGTGGCAAGAAGTCCAGATTCTCAACAGCTCACAAGAAAGATTAATAGACACTTGTGACTCACGCCTTTCTATTTCAGCAGAAATAACCAAAAAAAAAAATCTATGAAGAAACGTTATGAGACTGTTCCTATCTTACATAGATGGGCATTTCACACAGAGGAGGACAAGGAAATCCTGCAGGGGGCAATGAGTCAGAGTGAGACAGACTTATCTTGTTCTGTCAAGTGTGCAGCCTCAGACATTTCATTAACTGAAGCTCTTCTCTCTCCACTGCATTATGTTTTGTCACTTATACAGGGAAATCTGTGCAAGAGCCCACAGTGGTTTAACTGTGCAATATAATGGACCATGAAGATGTTGGTCACAAATCATATCATCACTAAATCATAAAGTGTCTAAACATCACCTACATGCATCTGTTCCTGCCAGCTGAGATGGAGGAAAAGTCTCACAGCAAACAACGTGACAAGCTAATGTTGTCCTATCGTCTACCACTCCTAAATACACAAAGAGACAACAAAACATTTGCCATGACAGTTTGTCACATCGCAGTCAATCTCTGAAAGGTGGACCCAGCTTTCACTGCATACTTGAAGTTTAAGAAACTAAACTAAACCTGCAAAATCCTGTTTTGTTTTTAAATTTGTTCTGACTGAGCAAAACAGGATCATTTCTTAATGTGTCATTATGCATAGGCTGCTGAAGCTCCCAGAAACCCCACTGTAGCCTGTGCAGGTGTTCAGTCTGCAACACCCAGAGATAGCTAATTAGCAAAGTACAGGTATCAGTGAAATCACTGCAAAATTGCCAAAAAGCCTGGCTGACTAGAACACCTGACTTCAGTCACATGCCACATTCTGTGTCATGGCATGTATCTTATAACTAAAATTAATTATGACACTGGATAGCATTTTTACATGACTGACAGTTGCACCAATTGTCATATATTTCATATATCATAAAAAGGATGCTGTCAAGTTGAATTCATAAAAATACAGAAAATAAAACATTAATGTATGTATACAGCATGATACACGAGGCCTCATGTGCTACAGAACATTATGCATAATCAGAACTTTATATTTGGAGACCCACCACAAATGGTCTTACAGTATAAAACAGGCCCTTTATGTTAGGTACCAAATATGTAACAAAAATTATCCACTCAAAAAAACCTAGACAGTTATAAACAGTTAGGAAGCATGATCCGAGATCATGTGGTTGGTTCAGCGACACACTGAACCCGAGTACCTGTCCTGTATGTGCAGTTGTGTTAGACACCTGAGGTGTGTTGCTGAGTTACCAGCTGGTATAGACCCTCCTGCCTACGCAGAAGGCACATATTCAGGCTCTAAGGTGGACAACGAGTTCTAGCACCTCCATAAGTGAGCATCTCCAGGGGATGTGTCACTAACACTTCACTGTAGCAAGCTGTATATCTAAAATCATTTTCTTATGTCACAAATCCCTCTCTCCACAAGACTTACCCAAAATCACAGGACTTCCTGGAGACGAAATCTTGACAGATTAGTTACATCTGTAGTTGCAGACTGAATCCGGTGGGATTGCAGGGCACTTGGGAAGGGACTGAGGTTCCAAGTTTACTTGCTTTTTGGGACAAAGGTAGAATCAGTTTGTGCAGACCTGAGAGATGGTTTCCAAATAAAAGGCCAGTGTTGTCCTCTTTCACAGAGTCCTATTTGAACCATTAGGCCAATTTGTTGCGTTCAAAGTGGCCAGCTCCTCGTTTCTCACTTATGCTGCAGTGTGTCCATACATGCCTACGGGCAAGTGTGAAGGCTGTTGAGGAAAATGTGAAACCGGCTGTCACAGGGATCCCTTCACCTTCAGCTCAGTCCATCACTGAAACCAAGGCTTGCCTCTCAGCAGTGGCTCGGTTGTACAGCTCAGCAGCTCTCCTCTGCTTCTCCTCCCTCTCTTCTGCCTCTGCTCCCTTTCCTCCAACTCTATTGCAATCCAGGAACTGAGATGTGATCCCAATGCAGTTTCCTCGGTAATAACAACAATCTCTTATGAGGATGGATTTTGTCATCTTAATTGTTTGCTCTGGGCACATGTGACTTCAAACAGCCCCTGCGTCGCTTTATTATCTGGGAATAATATCAACTCCTGTTAGCGCGATCCACAACGACCCACAGAAGCAATTAGTTCACCGTTTGTCACTTATATTTACATTTACAACACTCTACAGCGATTAATGACACGACACGGACTCCGTACGGTTAGGACTACAGCACGCTGCACATTAATCATGCCGATTACTGATACTGAAATAAGGATAATAATGACGGTGATGCCTGTGGGCTATGCCAACTCTGAGCAACACACAAACCTACTGCACACTGCGCGCACAAAAAAAAAACACAAATGCATCAACATAAACATCCCAGTGGTATTTACAGGCGAAATCCCGAATATGTGCAGCAGCATCTGAACAATTTCTGATTCGTGCACATTTTTAGGTGCTCCGTGTTTCTAGCTCGGGTGATTTAATCTTGGAAAGCGTCTGTAGTTCACCCTGCGTGGCATAACGATGTCCCCATAATCCAGAAATTCATAACGAGGGGCTGAATTTCGTGCCAAATTGACGCGGTGTCCCCTGCGCTCTTGCAGTCCGTCACACCTAATTTTGATTTAACGGCAGTGCGTGAAAAACGGTGAAGTCTCTGCCTCAAGGGCGGAGATAGTGCGTAAGATAGACAGAAACAGAAACCGACGCCTCCAAAGGCTGGCCAGACCGCCCCGCGCTGTAGCATCTCTCGAGTTTGTAATATCCGGGAATAAACCGAAAAGATGACGGCCGGCCGCCCACTGTGCCGAATAATCACGAAGAAGATGAGGCTGTGAAGTATAAAGTTGGTCTAAGTTACCTCTTGAATATGTAGAGTGTCTCACACAGACTTAGTTAAAGTAGAGATGGTGCGCTAATATGGCTCAAGTTTGCACACTTCCCATTATTCCCATGAATATATTTTTAGCCAACAGAAGGTGGGAAAGTGATTCTTTTTATAGCTTTGGGACCTGTTACTACACACAATCAAATTTTCACGAACTTTTTAATAAGGCAGTGTCTCACAGCAGCTGCAACGGAAACTGGATGGACAAAAACAGCTTATTCTGCGTCAAGTGGCACAACGCATTTCTGATAACAAGTTCCCCAGAAGCCCCAGATTGATTGTGTAGGAACTGGTTTGGGGAACAAAGTTATTTGAACTTCGTCGCCACTTTCCCCTGCACAACCACACCTGCCTAATTCAAATGAACGAGGGGGCTAAAATCAGCTTGATTGCAGTTTTAAATTATTGTGGGTCAATGTCCAAAACAAGTGGATCCTATATTCACCACAATGCACCTCAGTACTAGCCTATTTAGTTTAGTTTTTCTCCTGTCTGTAAAATGTCACTGACTTTCATGCTGCATATCTGTAACTGTTGAATATTTCTTGTCTTGTAATAATAATGATCACATTTCTCTGACATCACAAAGGTTATTTTCCAAAACTCTGAACAGCGTCCTACAAAAGATGTGGAAGAAATAGTTTCTGGTGTGTTCCCAAATGCAAAGAACTCCTCATCATGTGAAAATAAGTAGGGTCTCTCTTTAAGTTCAGACAAAGCTAATAAGAGGATTCAGCAGTCAGAGTTATCTAAATGAAGTAGATATTTCCCAAAGCCGTTTTAGTATGAGTAATGAGTTTTCTTTCTGACATATAGTGAAGGTATAGTAATACAAAAAGGTAATTTGTTCTAAAAAGAATACAAGTTTTAAAGATGTAGATTTGATTTAACGCATGTTCACTTCGCACAGAATGGGGACTGTGGTTTCTGTCAGAGTCCTGCTACAAAGGGATTACTTTACAGTCAGTGTAGAGGAACCACAAATATAAAAAGCTCTTTCGATTACTGTATATGCATGAGAGTGTTGTATTTATGAATCTATCCTCTGAACTGCTCATAGATGTTTTTTTTGTGTTTAAAAGAAACCCAACAGCCCATACACAGCGGAAATCAAAGTCTGTGGGTGACTCATTTGGATGTTAATAGTCTGTAATTGGTTTTATTCTGGTCACTGAAAAAAAATGCCTGCCCAACAAAACTGTCGATGGAGATGTGTGGAGGCAACAGCAATTGTCCTGGTTCAAAGGATTTTTATTTTAATATGTGCTATGTAAACATGTTATATAAATATGCATTGCTAATTGTTAAATCCTGAATGTGTCATTTCATGGGCATTTATAAAGAAGGTGTTATATAATAAAGAAGGTGTAACCTGGTTAGGTTTTTCCAGAAATATTAGACTGGTAGTAAATTGTGGATATAACGTGGTTAGAAAATTGACATGTGAGTATTAAGCTTTTCTCTAAATTCAAATAGTAATAATATCTAAATGAATAATTAAAAGATTAAATCTGTATATAAAGTAAATACACTGACAAAGAGGATAAACCCAGTGCATGAAAGTAGAAAACAGAACCCCATCTGCTTGATTTTGGTGTGTTTGTAGACTGTGACATGTCTGCACTTCATATCTGTACTATCGTCAAATTAATTTTCTTTTATCTTTGTGGTATAAGTCGGAGTTTGTACAGATTTCATTGTCATTTTTTTGTGATATAAAATGTACTACACCTCTTCCAAACATGAGGAAAGACAAGTACAGAAAGCAAGAGATGATTTGATAAAACCAGATAGGCAGAAGCAAACATGTTACTATTTGTCAAAGACTAACCTGGGACACTGGATGCACCTGCAGTATTCCAAAATACACCAAAAATATACACTGGAAATGACACAACTCTTTCACTCTGAGGCCTTACTCAATCACACACACACACACA
>JAUBNQ010000003.1:9183244-9193478 GCA_032353495.1 Ctenopoma kingsleyae
CTTGATAGCTAAAGGCTCTGCCTCCCATTCTACATCTGGAAACTCTAGGAACCACAAGTACACCAGCACTCTGAGAGTGAAGTGCTCTGCTGGGGAAGTATGGTTCTCTGAGGTCTTTAAGATATGACTGAGGTCTTTAATGTCTGATCATTAAGTGCTTTGCATGTTAGGAGAAGGATTTTAAATTTAATTCTAGATTTTACAGGGAGCCAACGTACAACTTATGTAATACAATGACTACTAGACTACCTGTTAATACAACTACCTCGAAAATACACCCTGAAATCAATTTAGCAAACAAGTTTCCTCTGAGGTTTTTTAGAAATCGTATTTAGACTGTTGATGAAAGTAAAATGTGTTCTTTTTGCTAATACGGCTAGTATAGCATTGTATAGCCACGTTACAGTCCGTAATATAGACGTGTGCTGGGTAAAGTACCACTGAAGTACAAGATATAGTGATATCTAGCAGTAATTTTCAGCTACGTAAGACTCCTGGCATTTAGATAGTTTTCAAATTGCAAATGACACAACCAACAGAGCTCTAGGAAAAAAGAATAGCTATTCTTTTATACTAAACGCACACAGATAAGAGAACACTTGCAAAGTTATTTAATGACCACATATGCAAGTACAATCCAATGCAATGAGCAAGAGAAATTTTGGTCACAAGTTAAAACACTTCACTGAAAAAGTCAAGTTAGCCTTCAGATTTATGTATGTGGACAGGGATGATCACACTGCTTTTAATAAGTGCCAGCAGTTATTACTGAGTAGCTCAGGCAGGTTTGAGGTTTTTTTTTTTTAAATCTAGCTTCTCATCAACCTCATTTGAGACGGATGTCATAACTGCCAGAGCAGCTGCTTCCAAATCCCTCAACACAAATTGACACTTGAACCTGCAGCTGTCTGAAGAAAATTAGCCAGACTGTAAATTGAGAAAACAAACCAGCATCTTAACATGTAAGCAACAATTAAGTTGCTAAAATGTCAAAATTATATTAGTAACGTCCTAACTCACAATATACAATACCTTATCTATCTTCTTTTCTACAAGAAACACTGGCACTCTCATCTAGCCTTCACAGATTTGTTAGCTATAAAGTTGGACAGAGCCAGGATATTTTGGAGTCACAGTTTCAAATGAATCACACTGGCATGTTGGTTTAGATGACCAGAGCTGCTGCATGCCTTAACTGCTGGCCAATTTTGTAGAATCATCTTTTTGTGCATCCTTCCCATGTTGGTAATAGCTACTGTTTATTAACTTCCATTACTGTGGCCTTAAGCACATTTGAACCCTACTCACAGACATGGGCAACCAAAACTAATGGGTATTTACCATGCTCTCAAAAACCTGCAATCTAAGGAGCAGTTATTGAAAACATTGCATTAAACATGTTCTTTTCACACGCAGCTGTGCCATTAACTGCAGGGAAGCTGGCATGAGGCAGTCAGACTCACAACAATTTCCCCAAGGGGATCAATAAAGTATTAATTATTATTATTATTAATATTAATATTCATTGTAATATTCTACAGCTTCTACAGAGATGTACATGTACACACATTGGGGTGTCAGTCTGTTAGGTTAGAAACAATACCAAAACTCTGCAATGACTCCTACTTTCTGTGTACTTGTTATTATGTCTTTTATAAAGAGTCTCACTACATGGTTGAATCAGCAGAACAAGTGAACAGTGTGCTGCTGAACTGTACCGCTTCATTTTAAGTGAGTGAGGTGTGTCTTCCGCCCCCTTTCGATCACTGAGATACTGTTAAATATGAGACATAACATTAACGTTGCGTTTGTCATTTTTTTTTAATTAACAAAAACATAACATTATAAAATTCTACATTATACTTACTTAGTTTCAGTCTAACATGATTCAATGTCACAATATGCCCCTTCACATGGAGGTAGTCAGAAAATTCGACCAACTATTCAAGTGATTCATTCATGCAGGCTCCTAATGCTAACTTGTTAGCTTCGTACATGTCTATCAGTTCAGTTACTCACATCGTTAAATCCTCCATAAGTGGTCTTGTAAAACTCATCCTCCTCTTCAGCATCGAGTAGTTTTGACATGCGATTACCCGCTGTCTTTCTGGGTTCTCTGTCCACTGCCAGACTCATGGTTTTAGATTCCAAACAATGCTAACTACCCAACGTTTGAATGTGTAGCTAGCTAGCGTGTTGTCCTAGCCGTTAAACGCAAACTTTTACCTCGTTATTCGTTGACCTTGCTCAATTATATATTCGTCCACATATTTACTTGAGCTATGAAAACGCGTGAAAATGTCGCTCATATGCTAAAATGTTTCTGAATAACTAACACACAGCTAACCCCTAGCCGCTGCCTTCATGGGAACAACATATCCGGGTTAGTTGATGTATTTCCGGTTCAATCAGTTCAAAATAAAACGTAATTACAATTGCACTTGACAAACCATACCATTATACAATTATCTATATCGTTTGACTTGACGTAGTTTTATTTAGCCTCATCTCGTTCTCAGTATCTTAACATATGAATCATTTGGCTGTTAAATTTGGAATGGCGGCCACACAGTGTTTTATATTGTTGTCATGGAAACCGGTTGTTGCACTCAGAGAGCTAAAATGTTTTGCCATGGCAACAATATTATAGAAATTATATATAGAACGTAATAACATGATGAAGCCTCACTTTATAAACTCACTGGCCGCTTGTCTAGGCACACCCACAATTTAACACAATCCAAAACAGCAGCATGAACTCTATTTTTACAGTACATGGTTATAATTTCTAAGGTTTTGTTGAAACTTTCCGAAAGGTGACAATTCTACTATATATTTATTACTGAGGTCATGTCTGGGGTGGAGTTGTATGGGAGTGCATTACACGATACACTTTTAGTTCTAGACCCAACAGGATAATTATACATTTACTGTTAAAATAAACCACTGAATTTCCCCTTCAGGGGATCAATAAAGTAAATAATAAATCTTATCATTATTTAACCTGTTCATAAGTACTTTTTAGACTATCAGTTATTTAACTGATGTTACATTAAATGGAGCCAGCTCAGTTCACTGTTCACAGATTTTCCCAAAATTTAGCTTGTTTGAAAAAATTAGGTAGGTTTAATAATTACGATGTGGGCACATTAAGCAGTTTTGTGGCTCTTCATTGTTGCTGTAGCATTTTCAGTATTCTATGATTTTCTAGTGCCCTCTGAAAATAATCTACATTCTCCAAGCACAAAACAATGCTTACTTGATTACATTCAGTAATGTGAACTTGATCACTAAATAAGCACACCAAAACAATCACATTAAAGCTTTATTTGGCAACAAAAAAAAACACCACCACACATCCATCCAGTGAATATGTGTGTGTGTCGTGACTGCAGCAGTAAATGTGATAATGTCAGAATACTATAGCAAAAAGATCAAAATTAAGTAATAAAGAAATACAATTCAAAAGGCTTATAGGTGCAACATTAACCTTAATATAAGGTTGACAATAATTTCAATAGCCTGCTGTTTTATTTGGCCTTTCAACACAAAATTTAAAAAAATAAACAAAACAAAGAAGATTTGTATCAGCGTCTATAAACCTACATATCAGTATAGCCTACATGAAGTTAAAAGCACTATTTGCAGTAAGCAGTTAACAATAATTTGCATATTTTCTTATCTTACATGCATTATAACTTACTTGTTAATTACCACTAACTTTAGTTATTTTATATAACAAGCTCTACTGAAATAAAATATTCTTCTTCAACCTGAAACCAACTTATTTGCTCATTTGTCTTTTTTGCTACAGTGGGCAATAGATAGATGTCTGACCAAAGTTTACATTTACATGCATTTCCAGCCTCTACTGCACATATGTCTACATGCTGATAAAATTTTATTCTAATTGTAGTTCTGGAATTTGTAAATTAAAACCTTAAAGTGAAGCAGTAAAACCTTTCAGCTACTTGTTTTTCCAGTTAGAAAACAGACTACTGACTGACTCATATTAGTTTCATGGTGAACCTACTTGTTTCCATATAGTTGCCAGTGCCTCTAGTACTACTCGACATGGCACTTCGTGGCACATATGCGATTGTGGCTGTGTGCTTTATTTGCCCTTTGCTCTTACTCCAGAAAAACATGAAAACAAAGCATACGCTCACCGAGCTGAGAAATGACAGAAATCCGATGGTTGCGGCTATCAGTAATGTCTTTATATCAAATGGAGGTTTCTGATTTCCTTTCACACCTGGAGAGGCAGACGGAAAGGCAATCCAACCTTTAAGATGGAAGATGTTTTTAGTAGATGATGGAAAGGCTCGGACATGAAGGCCGACAGCCAGGCTGTCATTTCCTGCCGCATTCGATGCCACACAGAGATAAGTGCCACTGTCTTGAGGCTGAGCATAGCGAACCTCCAACGAGCCATTAGAAAGAGCCCGTATTCTACCAGTGGCTGACAAAGGTGTGAGCTGTGGGCTTAGCCAGCTGACAGATGGCAGAGGGTCACCTTCTGCATTGCAATAAAATACAACTGTGTGCCCCTGATCTACTTTCACCATTTTAGGTTTCTGGTTTAAAATTCTAGGCTGCCGACAGGTGAGCAGGCCTGGTAGTTCAGTCTGTGAAAAGTCAAGAAAATTCCAGCTCTGCAGCTGGACTGAGGTAGTGCAAGTCGGTGAGTGTCCACCTAAGTCAAGGTACCGGCGTCTCCGCACCACCCACAGCAAACGGCAGTCACACGCCAGTGGGTTGTTATCAAGTCCAAGAGTTTTCAGGGTTTCCACTGAATGAAAAGCATCCACCTCCAGGGTGGTGAGAAGGTTTCTAGATACATTCAGCAATTTTAAATGTGTTAAACCCCTGAATGCTCCGATTTTTATGCGTAGCAATGACCCCCCAAATAGATGGAACTCTTGAAGTCGGAGCAAGTCCCCAAGCATGTTTCCATGAATGTAAGTGATAGGATTAAAAGAAAGGTCAAGGTATACAAGATACACAAGGTGATGCAAAGGGATGTAGGGGACAGCATTGAGGTTGCAGTGTCTAATGGTGAGGGATGTAAGATTTAGGCCAAAGAGACTGTTTCCTGACAATGTCTCCAGCTTGGGGCAATGAGAAATGACAAGTTCCTTTAGGTGTACTAGATGGTGGAAAGAATAGTTTGGTAGGGTGGTGAGGTCCAGTCGGTGAAAATGAAGGCTTCTCAGCATACTAAGTTGTGTGAGAGCCTCTGTTGGCACAGAAGTGAGGTTACAACCATCAAGGTGAAGCTCCTGTACACTGGTTAGTCCAGTGAATGCTTGACGAGAGATGAAAACTAAGTCATTACCTGCTGCTTTAATAGACTGCAGGGCTGCCAAGTCACGGAAAGTAAAATCTAGGAAAACAAGGATCTCATTATCACTTGCGTCTAGTAATTGCAGATTTATCAAGCCAGCAAAGACTCCCACAGGAATAATCTTCAGGTGATTGTGGGCAAGACGCAGCGTTAGCAGCTTCTGCAAGCCAAGAAAGGCATCTACTTCAATTAATGCCAGGAAATTGTCACTCAAATCCAAGTGTAAAAGTTCTGTTAAAGCACAGAACTGATGATTCACCAGAGTCTTGATCTTATTATGAGTTAAGTTGAGTAGTTTAGCATCTGGTGGGAGACCATCAGGCACTGTGCTAAGCTGACCATCAGAGCAGTTCACCTCCAGCAGCACAGTGCTACAGCGGCAGGGCTGCGGACACAGCTGGTGTGTTTCAGATGATGATGCTCCTGCTGCCAACAGGTAGAGAGCTCCCCAGCACAGCCAGTGGTGGACAGCAACCCCCTCAAACATCTGGTGGCCTGCCTGCATGTGAAAGAGAGAGAGAGAGACAGCTATGAGAGAGAGTGGTGATATTTTCTGACATATACATAGGAAAAATGGGGTTTAAGATGATTCAGTGCAACACAGGAAGACAGACATCGTGCGGCCTAGTGTATTGATATGTTCTTTTATTTCGGTTTGTTTCTTTCTTACCTCTTGGCTAATAGGAAGTGGCTTTTCATAACCAGACAGCTGCTGATGGAGGGTCCTGTCTTTATAGACTTACAAATACTGATGAAAAAATAAGAAAGAAAGCGAAAGGGTTTATCAGATGATGATAGCAATGCTCATTTTCGTCAGACTATGAATGTCAATGATTTCAGTTCATGTATGTTGTTGGCAGTGCTGCAATAATCCAACATGAAAAAACAGAGGTATAACAGGGTCATTTATCCTGGAACAGCCTCCTGCAAAGTCTCAGACAAGCCAAATCAGTTGACATCTTTAAAAAGCAACTGTCTATTTTTTGCCAGTTTAAGTTTTTCTGAAGCATATTGTAACTTCCATTTTAAAAAATGTTACATAAATAAATAAGTGTTCTTGCTTGGCAAAAAAAATTGCTGTCTACTGAGAGCTGAGCCAGCTCCAATCACTAACTAGTAGACGCAGTTGAAAGCTCCACAGTAACTGGACCTTAACAATGACCTTCCCTGTTGTTTCAACCCTCTGAATCTGTTTGCATAACACGGGTAGGGCAAGGTCAAACTTTTCAAGGTCAAAATTTTATTTTAGAAGCACTTAATTAATATTCAAATGCGGAAGAGCTGGAACAAATAAATTAGTAAAATAAAGGTTTGTTATAATTTCATCAACATTAAAACATCTATACCAGCAACAATTAGAAGTCTAAGGGTCCTTATTTTAATGTCAGGACTGCTAGCATTTGTTCGGTCTTCACACCATTTCGTTTTGTTTTTAACAGTTACTAAATTTGCCACTAGGGTGCAGCAAAAGCAGAAATACTTTGATGCATTAGTTAGAAGAAATGTGCTCACGCTCCCCTGGCTCAGGCATTTTATAACACTGCATGAACACTGTAACTACAGAAGATTCCCGGTCACATTGCTATCTGTAGTCACGCAATGGCTTATGACTCCTAAAATAATTCGCATTCATCTGCTGCCATTCACATGTGAAATCAGCTCATGTAAACAGGGTTTTTTTTTTCTAATGTGGAAACAAGGTAGCAAGCAAACTGTAACTCTGTGATAATGACTAATGGATCGGCTCATCAAAAAAAAACGTGTGACTTGCTGAAATGCACCACTTAAATTACCAAGACAGTAAAAAAATATATATATAACACCTTGTGTTATAAGTGTGATGCCACCCTCAGTTTTGGCAGCTCTCCTCACATGTTGTGCTGAAGGATGCAACACTACAGAGCATGTGAGAATGGAGAGAGAAAGAAACAGTCAAAGTGACGTCTGGTACATACATGACATTTCCTGCAGGAACAGCTGCGATTGTAAAGTAAATGTAAATCGTTCTTTTTATGTCTGCAGACTCATTTTGATCTAACTTTAATATATTTAGTCCCCATGTCTTGAACAGTTCCTAAAAGATTTTCCACTGAAATCTTTTCATTTTGAACCTTGGGATAGAAAACTTGGTCTTATATTTAATATTTCTACAAACAACCCAGAGTGAAAATGTTACTGTATTCAAGCTCCTGTTTTTCAGGCTACACTTTTATCTTGACACCATTATTTGTATGGATCGTGGGCATATAGTCTAACTGCTGATGATGACAGTAGCTCCCTAGAGTAGCGAATGATGGAGTCTGACTCCTCCTGATCTCCTCTGGGAGAACATGCAGGAGACTGAAAATAGTGTACAAAGGTGAAATCTCATTCTTTCAATGTAGCTTGACAGGTTGAAAAGCTCAAATACAAAGGATAGGAATATAAAAGACACATGATTACAGTAATTTGTAAGAGAAGGAAAATCAAGTATTATAACTCACCGTCTCTTCAGTCTTGACAGCTGGTCACTGTGATAGCTCCATTTTTACAATTTTGTAAAATAAAAAAAGCTGCATTTGCAAACCTAGTTTTTTTCCCCCAGATATATATACATGTCAAAAACAGAATACAAAGAGCAAAGTACATCTTTTGGCTCCACCTCAAAACCTTCAAAAATACATTGAAATAATACCTGTTGGTTGACAGAAACAAGAAAGCTTCATCCTCCCATTCTGAAATATTCAACTCCTTTCCCCTGTTGCTTCTCTGTCCTCATGGCAACAACAACCTGGCTCTGGACACGCTTGTGCTCGGTGCATGCTGGTGGATTATATGCACTCACTCCTGGACTACATCCAACACACTGCTCTGGAGGCAGGCACAGGTCAGCCAAATGCAGAGATTTTAGGATCAACACCAGATGGGAATGAATTTTAGCTCTGACACTTAGAAATAAAGGAATCGCTTTTCAGCTCTGTGGTCTGTCAGAGCTATTTCACAGTTTGATTATGATGCTGTAGTTTTTTGCTAATACATTTCATGTCCTGGTGTGAACAAAGGCTGTTCCTACAGATTAAAACACAAGATACTTGTCAGACATATTGCTGGTACTGAAATACAACTCCTAGTGTCTTCTTCTTAATTTGGTCTTGTTTTAAGTTGCTGACCTGATGCACTAAAACACAAATAGCAAGGGGAACAGGTGAAATTACTTAATTTTATCTCACTGACAAGCATTATATTGTATATATGTATATTTTTAAGGCAACCAAAAGACAAAAATGACACAGACTCTCAAATGTCAATAAAATGAGAACCTCAGTCTTTAGTTCATATTAGACTCTCAACTGTGTTTTTTCCCTGTAAAACAACAGAGGCAAGTCAAAATGTTCATTAGCGGAAGAAGAACTTAAATGGCACATTTCAATTTGTTATATTTCTGTGAGTGGACAACCAGCAATAGAAATAAAAGCAACATTACTTGACAATAGCACAAAATAACATTGTGAACGTAGCACAACATGCCGTGATGCTGGCAAGAAACATTTCACTTGTACAGGAAATATAAAGTTTTGTATATTTTGCATAAATGACAAATGTAGATGAAAAAAGACAAACAAAAACTATGAAGCTAAAAATAAGTAAATAATTAAATACACCAGGATGATTCATTTATTTTAACTGTAAAGTTTACTTACATGCATCAAAAATGAGTGAGTTGATTTGTAATGAGTGCCATAACTAGGGCTTTTGATTTGAGTACGAAGTATGGTAGAGCAGTAAACAAGGTGGGGGACAGGCAGAATGATATTAAGGTTGTTTTTCTGCAGGTGTGACATGAAAACTAATAGCTGCTGTAGTGAGGTGTAAACTTAAACCTCACTAGAACCGGTTCAGTACAAATTTGGAGTCACAGGAAAAACAAATATCACAAACATAACTAGGTCATTTTAAATGCAATGGCAGGTCGGATTCATTGGTTTAGTGGTCACTGGAAAGGTCCAGCATATACTATTATATTCACGTAAATATATGAATCCCTTGTGCTGCACATCAGTAGATTCAATTCAAAGTTACTATTTAATCTATTTCAAGCCTCAATTATGTTTGAAGTAACATCTTCTCTGATGTATTTGTTGACTCCTTAACAAAAAACATGTTTTGACTTTGTTTGCTTTTCTACTCTGAGTCTCTGTGTTCTAGCTCACTGAACCCACACCACTCTCCATGTTAATTATATTTTTCAAACAAGTTGTTGTTCAATCAGCATATCAGCTCATAAATTTAAAATTCAAAGTTAAAATTGAAAATCAATCAGGTGCATGAGTAGAACTGATGGCCTCTCAGCTCGGCCGCAGGATTATGTGGCATGTTAATATAAAAGATGCTTGATCACTATAGAAGAAGAGCCGGTGCTGAGTCAGGAACTTGCCATCTGGTGCCTCAGGGAACCTGCATTCATCAGCAAATCTCTGTCCAACCCCGGATCCAGGAAGAGGAAAGATCAGAGATGGACGCCAATTAGAGCTTTGGCCAAATCAAAGTTCAACATTGCATAATAGTGTCCTATCCTTTTATAATCGTATTGTGTCATCATTGCTGTCATCATTGTGGGATGTTTCTGGGAATTTCTCATTTTTTCCAGATATATTTTTGACTCTTTTGCTTTACCTTTATTAAAATAATACAGAATAGAGATAATACTAAATGAGGGAAGTGAGAAATAGGGAAAGATTCGAAACAAAGGCCCTGTTATGGAAAGGTTTAACATAATTGTCTTTGGTGAGAGTTCTTCACAGAACTTCAAGGTTTCTGCCACATTAATGTAAACCCTATGTTGTTACATGTTTACAAGAAACTAAATGTCCAAGAGTGACATTTATCCAAAACAACAAGCTACAAACA
>JAUBNQ010000003.1:9212369-9224825 GCA_032353495.1 Ctenopoma kingsleyae
CCATACGCACCTGTATTATAAGACACTGTGTGCTTCGTGTCGCCATCCAATGAAATAACATGTCACTCTGAATTTGTGGCGCAGTGAAACAACAGACTTTGACTCCTGCTTCAAAACCAAGGTGCAGCAGGTACTAATAGACATGTTTGTCAGGTATATTATTGACTGCACACAGTCATAGTCCGTACTTAATGATGTTCTTCATCATTGCATATTTATGTATTTTAATATTTAACGAAAAGGCGTAGTACATGAAGTCACTGTCTGCAGAAATTGTACAGAGACTAAAAACAGATAATATTATAAGCTACATGTATATTCTCCACTATATGAGGTGAGGGGAAACTTTATCTCTAGAGCAAAATATATAGGACAAATTACACAAATACAGTCACAACTCCATCAAATACAGAAAATAATAGTAAATGTTTAATGACTCATTTGTTTCTTATCAGTTAAACAAAAGTACAAATCTGCATTGTTGTTTATTAAATGTGTTGTTAACACCTACTACCACCCCCAAATCCCAAAGGTACTCACTTACACTTCATCTATTTATTCAAATCAGAGAAAGTTTTTAGCTCTTCGCATTATTGGGAAACAAGAAACAGATCATGTTTGACACTTTTGCATAAAAATTACTTTAACAAAAAATATTGTCAGTCGATGGATTAACTCCTGCAAATCTACTAATTGTTTCACCTGTACATACGATTATCTACAGTAGACATGTGTCACCACCTGTATCTCTCTCACTGCAAACAGTTGGTTTGTTTATTTCTCTCACACATTATCTATCATAGGGACACAGAGCCTTCATCTCCAGCATGACGAGCAGATTTACTGGCACAGATCAAAGAAACCCCTGCAGGCCTGGTCAGCCAGGCTAAACTGTGGGACACTAAACTAATAATATCTTGGACCAAAGCACTTACAGCTCCATGATCACTCTCCTGTGCAAAACACACGCGCACACACACACGCCTGTGTAAAACAATATGAGCCAACAAGAAAACAACAGAGCTGTTTTATTTTAAAGCCATTGCACAGACGTTTTTACCTGGACAGATGTTTTCATTTCTTTTGTGTCATTAGACCTCAGCAGCAGCGTGTGGGTGGGCACTCACTAAGCTTCATTATCTTCTTCACAGCAGACATTTTGACTCATCATGGTGGGAAAACCACAGAACTACATTAACAAGGGTTGAGTTGAGTTCCTGTCATTTGTTTTTCACCTTATACACTGTTCGTAATCTGCCTCTGTCAGTACACAGATTAACACTGAATCCACTGCAACAAGTAGCTACAGATACTCTCATTTTGTTCCCGTATCTCTCCACAAACTCAGACTTAAAGCACACTTTTGCTACTTTCTCATTACATCCTTTCCCATTTCGTTTTCTAGCTGACAGCATCTCTACAGCCTCACGCAGTCTGGACCACACAGCCCCGTCAGTGGAGATGAGATGAAGGCCTGAGGATGAGGAGGATGTGTTGCTCCCTGGTCTCAGAAAACCTTAGGTTTTATTCCTCCCCCATTGGAAAATCAATCAGCATCAGTTTACCACCCTGCACAGCAGATTTCCATCAGCACGAAGCGCTGGGAGATTTCTATCAGGCGTCAAGTGTCGTGATGTAAAATCGAGACTCCGCAGATAAAGAAATCCCCAAATCTTCCCTCATAATGAATATTATTAACACCTCTGACTCCAATCAGGGTTTCAACATCTGCGCTGTTTTAGCTTCTTATATATGATTTTTAACAAGCAGCAGCAGCAGAAGAGGACAGAGCAAAAATGTGACTGTAATATTCTGAATAAATATGTGCGATTTAAAGCGTCCACTCCAGACATTACGCTCTTCAGTGATCTTATGGGAAAACAGGCCGTGTCGCTAACAGGCCAATTTAAAACAAAGCCTGCAAACACGGTCGGATTAAAATAGAAATCTGTCAACTACACCAGGCGATTGTCTGCACGCCTGCATCCTGACATCTGTGCTCATTCTTAGAAATCACAGCCAGCAGGTCGTCACGACTTGTATTAGATTATAGGCCGACATCTCTATTCACAAAATAGGTCTTAAACGCTATGTGAAGAAAATGATTGCAGAACACGCCCATCTCCTCTTCCTCACGATGTCTTCTTAAAAAAAAAACACTAACAGGACGCGACATCTGTCATTATCAAATTATTATTCATGTTAAAAATTCAGCTCACCTTATTTCCCGCGATGTGAGTGTCCCTCTTCAGCCTGGAGATGGTGGTGGTGATGATGATGATGAAGAGGAGGAGGAGGAGGAGGATGCGTACGAGGCTGTTGCTGTGAACCGAGTGATGATGCTGTGCGGTTTGGAGGAGAGGAGCCCACGACATCCACACACACACACACACACACACATACACACACGCTCAGTGATGCGCAGGGGTCCCCTCCCCCATGCAAACCCAAGCGCAGCGGCGAAGTGACGCCTTCATATTTGGAGGGTTTGGCGCAGATCTGCACACACTGCGCTCACTACCTCCACTTTGCATCAGCTTTACCTATGCTGGTGCGCACAAATGACTCTTTTCCCAACCTAAAGACAATTAGGCTAATGACAGATTTGTGCATCACATTTTAAAATTACTCGTTTCTTATTCAATAAACACTTATCTACGCACGCATGCGCGAGCAAACGTCTCCTTTTTACAAATAGATGAATGTGAATAAGAAATTGTGTGAAGAGACAACACACACGTGCAGAACCACCTGACTCCTGTTGCCATGCCAACCAGTTGCCATATTCTTGATTCATTTCTGGAGATGCTACAAATAAACGTGAGTTATCACCTGCTCCACTGAAAGAAAATCTCTTAGGAGACAGTAAATATAATCTGAAATATACATAAGAGTGTAAGACGGTGGATTCACAAAAATAATTACAAGTAACATAATACTTATTACTGCCCCTTTTACCTCTGTGTTACACATATGTTGGTTTACTGTTATTAACATACAGGAAATATTATGTCGTATCCAATCTAAGAGTAAATACCAGCTTTATGTATGTGTTGGACTCTCACTGTAAACTTAATTAAACCTCGTACTACAGTGACCCTTAAATTTAGAGCAAAAATTAACAACATTCATTGTCTTCGAAGTGTGATAATTAGTCCTTTAAATCCTATACGTAACTGAACAGTGGACATACGGTAGTAAATTATAGCCAGTAACATTACTGGTGACCCCATAAAACAAACTGCCCCAGTAAGCAGACAAAGCAGATAAACAGGACAACTAAATAAAATTATGAATGTTAATCATTTTTTGTCCTTCTGAGACATGTTGAAATGTTTCAACCACATTAATGTTCCTCACAGAGCAAAACCTTATTAGGAACAGTTACTGGTATGTCACGTCCTGGACTGACCTGAGGAATTTCCTTTTTCAATGTGTAGATAAAAATGAAATTTTACATTTCTATTCAAAAATAACAACAGGTGAAAAAACTCAAAATTTGTACTAAAAAGTTTATTCATCAAGGGTCTTTCGTCTGTACAACAAGCAAAAAATACAAATGGGGGTTAAATTATTTTCACGTTACAAACTTGAGTCGATCTAAAGATGTTTTAAAAAAAAATCTAAATTAGTTTCTGCAATCTGAGATGGATTACGGAGGGATTGGTGCTCTCATAGGAACCCGCGGTGGGGCACCTGGGGGCCTTGGTGGCATTGGGGGGCCTCTCTGGAAGCCCAGAGGAGGTGGACGAGGTGGACCAGCACCATAGCCAGGTGGAGGCATGGGGGGAGGAGGCCCTCTCATACCTGGTGGCACAGGATGACCTGAGAGAGACAAAAAGGTGTTATGGTAAGGGGGTTTGATCATCTGCTCTCACCATAGCTGAAGCTAACCACTGTAAACAGCGTAAACATCAGTTTTCTGTACAACAATCATATGAAGGCCATTTGAGCTGTGGTGAATAACGCACTGTTGTATAAACACTTTTGAAACTGCATTATGAAAACAAAGCCTCTTGAGAAGTGCACTCAAGTCCAAACCATTAGTTTCAAATCATCATTTATTAATCGCCCTATTTATTAGACTTCAGCCGATGTCAGAACAGATCGAGAACATCTTTCACCTCTAATTCACCTCTAGAGTATATGTGTAAAGAAACCTATCCACTGTGCAACAGAAAATAAAAATGAACAAACAAAAACTTCCACCCTAAAAACTATAAGTGATAGTGCTAAAGAAAATGTGGTATGAATCTGCATCATACTGTATGGTATCACTTTTGAGGCATATCAGATGTAGCAATTAATGTCTAGTGAAACCTCAGAGGAGAAAGAGACAGTGAAGCCAGTTATTACCATTGAAAAAGGTTATTATGTTAAATCATTATGATACCCATGCAATACATGTTGTTGGGACATCTCAGCATATTGAATTTTTTAAGAATTTCTTCACTATAGACCAGTTATGTCTAATACTGAAAAGAAGAAAATCCAGCACTAAGCTTTATACAGTATAGCAGCTCTAAATCAGTTTTCAATTAACCTGTCTCGTCCATGTAAGTAATTTTACTACATTTTTCTCATGGTTGTCAGCTTTATAAGGGTTTTTAAAAAATGATTTTCTTCTTTTCAGTATTAGAAATAGCTTGTCTATGGTGATGGTAATGTTTCAATTTGCTAAGATGTCCCAGCATCAAAATTTGGTACAAAAAAAGTACATTTATCATGGCGATTGTTAAATCAGTTTGGCTCAAGTATACTACGATACTAACACATGTGTGACGTGCAAAGTTGTTATTTTACAGACAATACTGCATATTTTATAGACAACACTTTTCCTACAAATGACAGTTAGTATTCAGGAGATCTAGAGATGTATTTGACAGCAAAAAGCACAGTGCTTACCCATGGGAGGTCCATACGGTGCTCTGGGTGGCATGCCCATAGGCGGTGGTGGGGGCATGCCAGGGGGTGGAGGTGCCCGTGGCTGATTTGATCCTGGTGGAGCAGGAGGTGGAGGCACCATGCCAGGAGGAGCAGGAGGGGGCATAGGCATCTGAGGCATACCTGTGCGAAAGAAACCATGTGTTTAGCATGTTACAGTTTTTGCTGTAATACCAAAAACCATTGCAGTGAAAATGTACACACTGTATACTAAAACAAACAGAACATAGGACATCACTACTATCAATTATGAATAAAGCTTTTTACTCAGTTACAAATAACTGACCTTTAGAAAGAAATGAGAGCAAAAGTTATTGACTATACATCAACTGGGCATGCTACTATTAAATGATCAGCATCTTCAACCACGAAGCCACCAGGATATCCCTTCTTTCCCACTTTTTAGGTCATCCATATCATCCATTAAAAAAAATCCATATAACATATATTCTAACCTTGTCGTTTTAACTTTCTGAAAAAGTGCCAACACATCTAAATCCATACCTGGATGCATATTGGCTGGAGGGAAGGGTGGAGGTGCAGGTGGATGCCCACCAGCACCCTGTGGGCCTGGTGTCCCTGCATTTGGAGGCATGGGCATAGAAGGAGGCATTGTTGGAGGCATTGACCCTGGAGGAGGAACAGGAGGGAAAGCACCAGGAGGTGGCATACCTGCAAAGAAACAAGTTGCATATTAAAGGTAATATTTAATATTTTACTAGCACACACAGCCAGAATGTTTGACTAATAAATTAGTTAGAAACACCTTTCATACTAGCTATAGCTATAACTGTTTAAAATTTTTCCACATCAAATAATAAATAGTTTCTATAAATTTGGTGCTAAAAATGTTATTTGCGACTGTGGTCAAATATACAGTTTAAAAGAAGGGAACCAAATATTTTAACATCCTGCATCAATATCCACCATCTTCATTCAATACCTGGAATGGGCATCGCGGCTCCCAGTGCTGTCAGGACTGGTGTTGGAGCAGACGGTGGTGGTGGAGCATCTGCAAACAGCTGATGAGGCCTATCTGCCTGGGAGAGAGGGTTCTGTGCAGCCAGGAGACGCTCTGCAGCCGACCCGTGTCGCTCTCCTTTAGAATCCTTCTTGAAGGCGTATGACACTGTGATAGGCCTGTTGCAGAGATACTGGCCATTCATGGCCTCAATGGCAGCATCTGATGCATCAAAGCTGGCAAAATTGATGAAAGCGTAACCCTTGGAGTTTCCGGTGTCTGGGTCTCGCATAATCTTTGGCGTCTGGAGGATCACGCCAAACGCACTAAATGTGTCATAGAGTAGTTTCTCATCAATCTCTGGGTCCAGGTTACCAATGAAAATGTTTGCACCTACATCCAGGTTTTTGTTGTGTGCTGAGGCTTTATTAACTCGAATTGGTTTTCCATAGAGCTTTATCATATTCATGATTTTGATGGCATAGTCAGCATCTTCTTCACTAAGGAACTCCACAAAGCCATATCCTAAGGAAGGAGTAAAAGAAATTAGTCTCACGTTTGTTATTTATTTTGTCACTGAGATTTGGTAGAACACAAACACTTCTAGAGGTTTTATACACCCTTCAAGGACATGTTGGTTTGCCGATACACACCTTGATGTTGCCCAGTGACTCTGTCTTTCGGCATGTGTGTGTTGACCACAGGTCCAGCCTGCAGGAAAAGCTCCCATAGTAATGGCTCTGACACTTTCTCATCCAAGCCACCAACATACACGGTGGCATCTGAAAAAAAATAAGAATGAGAAGAAATAAGCTCCTTAGCTGCCAGGGGACATATTTGTGTATACCAGGGATGCCACAAGAATAAATAAAACAAATTGTGACTGTCACTATCAATTTATTAGAAACCCCATATATATATATTAATTAGGCACTTAATTAGATTCCATAATAGTGGTTGCTAATCTTCCTGTGGTCCTCACTTACTTTGTACATTATTCACTTGTTTGTACAATTGTACTTATTCAAGACTAATACCGTAACCACAAAATTATAAACACAGTATCCAAGCACTACTCTGCAAATATGATCTGCTTGCTATAAACTTTTTGTAAATGTAAGAGCAATTGCTGGACAAAAGATTTTATCAATTTACTTCTTACTGCTGGTGAGATTACAGCAATGACAGAGCACACCAAAATTAAACTGAGGAGAAAAACAATAACAGTCATAGTAGTAATATTGGAGTGTATCTTTTTGGATAAGAAACGTACTTTTGCTTTGCTAAAATAGCTAAGCTATAAAAGTGCCTGAAAGTTCCTAATGAAGGAATTTGTCTGAGCTAAAATCGTGAGTAATTTTAGTGATTATGCCTTCTCAAAGCCTCATCTCCAGACCAAGCCAAAATGTTTTGGCAAAACGAGATCGTACTGTGAGAAACAAATTACCGTTGTTAATTTAGTCAATATAAAGACATAAGTTCTGTCCTAGACTCTAATATAATGTTAACTTAAATGTAGCTAGGGTTAGCTTTGTTCATGAACGTTAGCTTGCTAGGCTAACTGTTAGCCAACACACCTAAACTAACATTACACCAGCTCTTCTAATAAGCCAAGAACAGCAGCCACCACACATCAAATCAGCCACAAATCAGTGATATATCAGGACTCATATGGAGCACGCAGGTAAAAGAACAGTAAAGTGAAAAATTACTTGCATGGCTAAATAAACGCCAAGTCAAGCTAAAGACAACTAGCGTCATTCACTTCCATGTGATCGACTGACTGTAGCTTCTCACAAACTGTTAGCTAACCGAGCATCTAACGACGCTGAACAAAACATGATGAGCAGTGTGAAACGTAACCCACAAAAAGATCTATAAATAACCTAAACAAAAGGCTCAAACAACAGATTCATACAATTACCTTGGTTTCTTTCCGAAATTGGTCCCGCCGCCATATTGAATGATCAACGGACGGCGAATGTCTAAACTGAGGCCGCGCCTCTTCCGGTGTGAACCGGAGGCGGAAATTAAATAAAAATTCGGGGATATTTATTTCTTGTTTTTAAGTATGTAATTTGTAAAATGTGCTCAATTAAACATAAAGAGTTGTACATTTGTTTTTCAGGGACTTGGTTGTCATAATTAGGATACCCTTGGTTAGGTGTGAGTAACTAAGATATTAAATTTGAGTGATTCAAAAGATTACCTTTTGTAATTTATTGTTGAAAATTATAAAGAACACTTGCTTTATCTTGGATCTATTATAAATCTATATAACTGTCCTAAAAGGTAAGTGTAAAGTATTTAAGTATTACACTTGCACATATGTCATGTAATCATACCAATTATTGTCTCCATAGTTCATCCCCACTATATTGGTTCAGGCAGTCACCCACATACTAAGCAGCCTTAACAAGTGACATGACAAATTAATAAACATTTGTATCAGACAATTTATTACATTATATAAATCTACTAAAAGTATAAACATGGAATACAAAATGTTCATATAAAATACATATAAGAGCTTTCAGAAACGTAAAAAAACAATACTATATAGAATATGAAACATAAAAACAGAACTTAATCAAAACATCATGCATTAAAGCCAAAGATGAGAACATATTTTTTTTAAACAAATGAAAAGTCCAACGTATTTGTAAGAAGAGCTCAGACATTAATGGCTTGTGGTCAAAAATATAATGAGAATCTAAATTAGAAGAACATTGCAAAACATACAGTTCAGCATCTCCAGATTCATTCCTTTAACCAGCTCATTTCAATACTTTTCGTTTTTCTCATTGATTACATTTGAGCTTTAGCTAGTATCTTAAGTTGGAATCATGGAACGACAATCACTGAATATGTGTCTGTTGTTGAAAGAAAAATTGAGAAATGAAGTGAACAAAAATAAAAATGAAAATATGATTGATTCGGCTGCATTCAAACTGCAGAACCAAGTTGTTGTAGTCAAATTGTGAATTACATCATCTCAATCATCTATTTTTACATTTCAGTGTCAACTGAAATGGGTTACAGAGTGTTTGCTTAGAGGAGAAAACATTTTTCTGAAGGTGCTGCACATAGAGTTTGCAAGCGTACCAAACCAACGATATATATAGATTATAAATGTACTTTATACCAAATATAGTAAAGTTTAACAAATCCTTCATAACACCATATTACGGTGATAACAGAAATATAGAATGTAATCTATATAACTACTTTTACATGAAATGACATTTAAAAGTTGAGTAGCACCATTTTTAAAGACCCCATTAGATGAAATTTAAGTTTTTAAGGGTCAAACCATTGCATGCTATGAATTTCATAAAGGCACAATAATCCAGGAGAAGAGATACAGAAACACAGTAACTCAACTGGTCTGGCTTTAATCATACTCTTGCGTCTTCCTTTTTCTTTTTTTCTTTTATTGGCCGTCTCCTCAAATTCTGGGTAATCAGTTTCTGCTGTTGGTAATACAGCATTCAGCAGCAAGAATGAGCCCTCCTGCTGTTTAACTTGCATAACTCGCTGCCCACATTTCCTTCCAGCCAGAGCCTCACATTATCAATTAAAGTCTCATTTCTATTACAAGGGGTCTTTAAAAGGCTACTCGTTGAAACGCGTTCATCCTTATAATGTATTAAAATACATTTTAGATATAAGACATCACATTTACAGTGTAAAAGAAATCAGGTCCTTCACCATAACGTATTTATACGCTGACTATCCCGTGGATGTACACTAGCACTGCTACCAACCAAATTCTGCTTCCACAATCTAAAAAAAAGCAGAAACCAAAAGTTCTGGTACTGTTTTGTGTTGACTGCAGTGACTCACACATGATGAAAAAGTTTGTTAAAATGCCAAACTCCATTTTAACAAAAGATTCCTCAGTTCTGCCAATTACATTTTAGTCTATGAAGCACCAACTCTTTTGAACTCCTCTAGATTAAGCACATGGCAAACATAACCTGTGTCACAAGAGTAATTCTGTGGTCTAAACAGCATTACTTTGCAGGTCCTTTAGTTGAGAGCACACTGAAAATATACATTCAGCAAGTGTCATGGTCATCGAAAATAGTTGTCAAAAGCCTTCACAAACAAAAAGAAAAAACGTGATGGTTCACTATCGGATTTTTCAAAAACCTGAGCTGCAGTCAGAGCTGCAAAGTACATGTAACTTAATTTAAAGTCCTTTATCCCCTTTGATATTGAGTTTTTGCTATGTGAGTAACTTCTGTCTCTGCGTGATTAATGTTTAGTTAATTAATGCATGCAGAGTACTTTCTATCAGGGTTTTAAGATGCATACGTTTACCATCTTTAATTATAAGATGAAATAAAATCATATATGCAAATAAACACACTCAAGCCTTACAAAAAACACCCTGGCCTGACTTAAAAATTATCTTTACCTAAAGTGTTTGGTTTGATCTGTCATATAAACACATGTCCAGTACATTCACTGATGAAAGGCAGGTTTTGTTTCTATAAGTCTACACTGAGTCAATACGCTATGAAATAATGCAAAAATATGTAAACCCCTGTCAGCTGGTATGCCAAGCAAAGTTACAGGTAATTTTAAAAAGAACTATTATCCTGTAATCACTAGGCACAAAGAGGCTGTAGCGGCAAGCGTTTGTCTTATGGACTTATGTGCATACTCTAAAAGCAAGGCCTAATTACCTGGTCCTCAAAACAAAACATACAATATAAAACCTAGAAGACAAATCACCCTTTTTTGTATGAAATATTCAATACTGTTACCAGGAATCCTACAAAGTGTGAAGGCATGTTTCCATTATGGATGGATAGGTTTAGTGCGAGGGCAGGGTGGCAGTGTTGGCCGCACTGAGTTGACCCACAGCCAACATCAGGATATCTTTCTTCTCTTTGTAAAAACGCAGTTCTCTGCCTGCCAGCCTGGCATCCTCCAGTTCTCGCTCTGTGGAGGCCAGCTCCTGGGCAATAGTGCCTGCTACGCTCTGTTCTCGGTTCACCCAGTCGGCGGCCATCTGAGTGCGCATGTCATCATCCAGAGCCCGGTGGGAATAGTGAGCCAGCACCTCCTGTTAAGTTCAATAACATCAAAGAGCCAAAGCTAAGTGCTTGATAGTGTTAAGCTCTGTTCCTTGATTAAATGTACTGTCAGATTTCTGCATCGGGATCTAGTACAATTCATGCAGACACTAAGTCACGGCTGCAGTGGTAATAAAAGTGTATATTCTTTACATTTCAGGTAAATAATCTAAAACATAATCTCCCATTTGAAGATGATGCCAAGATATTCCACTGTATCAACTCTCCAAACTAACACGATAAACTGTCAAAGACAAAGCAGAAGATATTCAAGATTTTTATAAATACTTTTTTTTTAATCTGTCTTGTGGTATTATTTTATATATGTAATTTGTTCTCAGGACTCTCAGGTAAAAGCTATTCCAGTGATAAAACTTAAAGCTACAATCTGTTTTTTGGGCGTAAAGCTAGCAGTAGCTTAAGACTCAAAATCATTCCACTTGGCTCGGCCCATTAAGATAAGCTTGGGAGCATTTCTACCAATAGCATCATATATGAATAGCTACGTACTATAGCTTTAACTAACTAAAATTCATCTTTTACGTAGCCAGTGTTCCTAAAGAATGTCTTCTGTGGTGTCTTATTTTCCAGCTTGCAATACTGCTGGGAAGAAAAACATGACAGATGATAACCCCACTGCTGGGAGATGGACTTGTGAATATCATGCAGTACCTGTCGGGAACACTGTCGTTCTCTCATGGCTTTGAGGCTTCCATTCCAGTGCAGCAGCTGGAATACAGTCATCAGCTCCTAAAACACAAACACAGTCAATCTGGCAGGAAAACATGAAGCCAAACTCACTTTAAATATATTCAGTATATACTAATTCAGAGCTGCAAATTATGACCATACAAGCTGCCTTCTGATTTCCTGATTCCAGTTGGAAACAATGTTCTAGCTCCAGGCTCAGGTCTCATGTGGGCTCACACCACTGCCTTTAACCTCACTGGAGGTCTGTGAGCTACAGAATATCCACACGGAGTATTGGTATATTTGTCAAAGGGTGTCACTAGTATGCTTGAGGGATACAAGCTAAAAATCTTTTTAAAAACATTTACTACACATTCATGCTCAACACATGCAAAACATTTAAAGATAGCACCTTGGGCTCCCAAAGCAATTTTCACACTACTGTAGTGTGTTTGAGTAGCATAAAATACTACTTAACACGAGACAGACATTTATGATTTTTATGCACCTGAAACTCAAGCATGGATTTTCCTTTGTTGGACTCAAGCATGAAGCGAAATGCCCCAATTCCCGTGTTGGGATTGTCTGCCTCTTCTCTGTTTCCCTGTCAAGGACAACAAACAGTTAACAACTGTAGACTGCTGTGTTGCTTCAAACCACCACTTTACGTATGTAGCATATGATAACTTACATTCTTAGACTTTGACGTCAGCCACAGACACTGAGGAGAATAACTAAAATATCTTATGCATATTCTCTTTTCTACATTGATGT
>JAUBNQ010000003.1:9234486-9245107 GCA_032353495.1 Ctenopoma kingsleyae
CACACACACACACACACACACACACACACACACACACACACACACACACACACACACACACACACACACACACGTCTGCTGTTAGACACCAGTGACAGAAACTAACTAGTTACATTTACTCAAGCTGCTTAAAAGTTTGAATAAATGGTTTCATTTTTTGCTTTACCATTTCCTTACCCTCTTACATAATAACTATTTATGTTATCTTTATCTATTGTAAACTGCAGTTTATTTCTCATATTCATATATGCTGGTTTTATTTTACTCTGCAGGACCTTCCTGGAGGATAAGAAAACTCAGCTGGAGCCTCTGGCAAGTCAGCTTCAGGATCAGCTTCAGAGTGTTGCCACCAACGTCGAGGAGCAGATCAGGCCTCTGGCTGCCCAAGTGCAGGCTCAGGCGCAGCCCATATTGGATAACTTCCAGAGGCAGATGGAAGCCATCTTCCAGAAGATTACAGAGCAGGCCAAGGCCATCGGCAACTAAACCAGCTGTTCCAAAAGATGCAAATGTGCCACACCACCATCTTCTCTGTTGTGCACAGAGTTAATTGAGCTCTTTGCGTTTAAGGATAGACTGAAGGTGCAGTACACCGGCCTAAAAGGTCTGTCAGTGCTTGTTAACATTGATATTTATTATCTCTGCCCCAAAGCACAAATAAAAAATTCAACCACAACTGAATGGTACCAGTTTATTATTGTGTGTGTGTGTTCACATGATGCCATTTTAATTAATTAACAATTAATTAATTCCTTACTGTAACTCATCATTTGACCTGACCGGCAAAAACTTAAACATGTGAGGTTATAACTTTTACCATATTCAAGTTAGTATAAAAGTGCATAAGCTTAGATTTGGAAAATGTGTAATTTCTCTAACAGGCAATACAGACACTTTACTGGTTAATTTATTTAAGTTTTATTCAAGCAAGCAAATGTCAAGGGAAATTTCACAATATCAGGCTTCAAGAGCCAAAACATTCAAACTATTAAAAAGAATAAAATGGCAGAAAGGAATGCTTTCAATCTTATTTTGTCACAGAATTCTCCTCTAAAACCCCTCGGAAATAGACCATTTTTATTTAAACTTTTTCTATTTTTTTAAATATATTTTTTCTATTTTAACTCTGCAAACCAGGCCTGGTGTTTCTGTTCATTACCAACCTGACTGGAGACTTGTTCCCATAGTTTTTTTTAATATATTATCTGTCTTCTTTTTACTTTGTTTTGTGTATTTTTAAGTTTTTCCACTGTTAAATTCTTTCCCTCTGTCGGTGAAGCTAGTCTCAAGGTTCCCCAATCCTGTAGATGTATGAAAAATACAATCAGTAATATGAACTGGCAACAATATTTCATTTACATATCACCATCAACTAAAACAAGGACTTCTGCTTTGAAATAACAGCAGCCTTGAGGTAAACTTGATAATTATTTGTTACCAGGTTATCAATTACAAATGCTATTTGAATTTTTAGTTGGAACACTTGTGAATGAGAACCCAGCACAAAGTTGACAGCTGAGTTTAGTACCAGTTAGAACCATCCTCAAGAGGAACATTAATCTCCAGACAAAACTATTATCTCCTTGTTAAAAGCAAATCTGGAAAAGTTGTTGTACCTTGGGTTCAGACACTTGGGACACCAGCTGAATTTGTCACAGTCTTCTGAGCAGCCTCCTTGGCCTGGTGGGCCTGAAGCACAGCCACCGCCTCATCCACCTAGAAATATTTTATGAGTTTATGAATATTGGCAATAGGGCAACATCAAGATAGGATCTCAAAGGGCTCTACTTCCACAAGGTCCACCTTTCCTGTATCAAAGATTGTAACCCGTACTATCACTCAAACTATTTTGAATTACATTTACATTGAGACTAAGCACTCGCCTTTGAGCGGAGAGACTCTGGAGACTCCAGCATGTGGAGCAGCTCTGAGTTGTCAATCTCTAGCAGCATGCCAGTGATCTTCCCTGCTAGGCTTGGATGCATATTCTGGATCAGTGGAAAGAGACGCTCACCTAGAAAAGTGACAGGTACAGAAGGTTTAAGACAATATTTAATAGAAACATTTGCCAAATGATCAAATTTAGTCTTAAGCAGATCCAGTAATGCCTACCGTGAAATGCCATAAGTCGATAGTAAAAATTATATTTATGCATACTGGTCTAGTGAGAGGCAGAGGACAAGTGTTAGGCTTAAGGCTGTAAGGAAAGCTGACATACTGACACTTACCCAGCATCTGCTTCTGTTCCTGTGGTGGAGCTGCAGCCAACATGGAGGCAGTCAGAGGCTCCTGTCCCTGCACATGTACAGCAGGCTGAAAGAAGAGATACGGTATAAGGAATTCATTTTCACAGTAAATTTTGAATGCACTTCAAGAACGAACCTTTTGGCACATGAGGTCACAATACTTGGGCTTGTTCTGGCAGAAAAAAGCGCATTCATACCTGCTGCATGGTGACCTGTGGCTGAGCAGTCATGTGCTGTTGGGGATTGCGGACTCCTGCAGCATACTTGTATTGAGGGACTCCGCGCACAGTTGTGGCTACTGCAGCGGCTGTTTGAGGACCCATAGTCTGAGTGGCTGCAATAAGAACCAACAGGGAAACAGAAACATCAATACAAAAACATAACTAGCAGTGATACAATTGAATTGCTGAAGTGAGACATGATTGTGTGTAGGTGACTGACCGACACGCTGGGTAGACATCATGCGACCTTGAGGCACCTGGGAAGCAGACCGCATGGTACTGAAGGTCTGAGGGCGTGGTGCTGATGGACGCATGGCACCTGGCATGTTCTGGAAATCTATGAACACACAAAAACATTGGCTTCATGTCAGGAACATACATAACTGTTCCACTGTGTCTCAATGTACATTTAAAATGACAGTAAACAGTGAAGGAAGTATATCTTTAGGGGATGAGATACTCACGCTGTGGCCGGACACCTTGGGTGGTCCAGCGTGGGCGGAGCTGGGCCATCTGGCCAGCTGCAGGGTAGTAAGCAGCACGATTCTGGGCTTGAGGTATGGCTGCCATGAAGTAGCCAGAGGGTGGGGCTGGCTGGTAAGGATTGATGACTGGGTTTGGCACTGCACGCACACTGGCCATGCGCTGCATGTACTGGTTGGTCAGGTGGGCTTGACGCTCCTCTTTCCGCTGGGCTAAGGCCACATACAATGGCTTGGTGGCTACAATACGTCCATTCATTTCCGTCACTGCTTTTGTGGCCTCCTCTGGTGAGGAGAAGCAGACGAAGCCAAAGCCTTTGCTACGCCCACCTTCCATCATCACCTGAGGTGAGAGTGAAACAAAATTAACTCTAATAAATAAATAGTTCTGCTAGTATGTATAAAACAAAATACAAAACTACAACACAGATGTTCTACCTTAGCACTGGTTATGGTGCCAAATGGAGAGAACTCCTTTCTCAGACGTTCATCATCAATTCCATCATCAAGGTTCTTCACGTACAGGTTCACACCCTGAAAATAAACAGACAATAGCGTTGTGACAAAAATGTTGTGCTTTCGTTTGGAAACAAGAATGTTATTTTATTGTTGTTTTTGTCTGTAGTACATATTTATCCCCAGAGTTCATGGTAAGAAATGTGGGGCCCATGAACTACAGAGTCACTGTTGCAGCCATTTTGGCCAGTGCAACCTACTGAAGAGGGAGCACTGAATTTGACAAAGCTGCAGTCTTTCAATTGACTTCAGATGATATTCAAGACTAAAACGTGATTGGGACTGTCTTTCAACATTTCATTACAATGCACTTTAATAGTTAATAGTCATTAATGATGGAAATGGACCTGGTAGCGAGTCATGCGATCCTGTTTCATTTGCTCAAATTTGCGTTTCAGCTCCGTCTGTCGCTCCACCTTCTTCTGGGCACGTCCAACATAGATCAGCTTGCCATTCAGCTCCTTCCCATTCATTTCATCCACAGCCTATTACAAACAAGAAAGTCAACTTGGTTACGGACCTTTCCAGGTGGTGGCATGGGGGAAAAAAAATAAAAATAAAAAAAAAATCAATCTCTTACTTTCTGGGCATCCTCGTGCCGTTCAAAGCTGACAAACCCAAAGCCTCGAGACTTTCCAGTGTCATCTGTCATGACGCGGATACTCATGGCGTTTCCTGAACAACAGAGAGCTACAATCTTCAGTGACTTTTTTGGATCATGTTTTACAGCAGATCAAATAATTGCATATGCGCAGACATGTATGAAAGATGGACACCAACTGACCGTATTTACTGAAGACCTCCCTCAGCTTTTCATCATCCATGTCATCGCCAAAGTTTTTAATGTAGACATTTGTAAATTCTTTGGCTCGGGCACCCAGTTCAGCCTCACGCTCTTTGCGAGATTTGAAGCGACCCACAAATCTGCATTCAAATTAACAATGAAGAAATGTTTATTAAACATCAGCTTAAGATGAAACAGTATGAAAATTGTCATGGTTACAGTGATAAAATCGATTCTCTGATTCTGAATCGATTCTCATAATAATTCCTGAAGATCGATTCGTACATCCAAAGATCGATTTTACCCTTTAACATTTTCTTCTCTTTTTACACCTAAAATAGGAAAAAAAGTCGAGACACGCATTTTGAGGCTTAGGTGTTAAAGGATTTATACAGTTTCCGCCGGTGAACTTTAACACCACCCACGGTTCACGCATGCGCACTAGGTGTGAAGGTATCAAAAAAACATGGCATCGGACACTAGCGGTAATGTTAGCCTAGCACCTGCTTTGAAATCGAATTGATTGATAATCAATTCTAAATCTTGAGAATCGGAATCGAATCGATTCTTGAAATATGAACCAATACCCAGCACTAGTTACAGTGAGCAAAATTATCACAACTATTAGTATTATCACAGTATAGTTAAAATATGCTAAAATTGTCTTAAAAGAACTGATACACACACTGAAATAATTCATTTGTGATTATAATTAATACACACGCATCTATATTCTGTATTACATATGATTAGAGAAATACAAATGAATCTTGGGAAAAATGTTACAGAGCCCAACAACTGACATGTTAATACAGAAAAATACTCAGTAAATACTGAGGAGTCGTGTCGAGTGTTGCGCACCTTTTAGGCAACAAAGGCGCAGGTCACACTAACAATATATGGCTGCATCAAGTGGGAAATAAACAATAAGCATCACTATCTTCCTTAAAAATCAGGATCAGCTAGAGAAAGCTAACAGTTTATTATTATTAAATCAGTTAATAAAAATATACTTCTATGTATGTGATGTCAGTATCACATACATAGAGCAGCGTAGCAGATACAAAAAGTAACCTGTATATTAAGTATTAGTAAGCAGAAATATCCAAATTAAAACACTAAACAAATATTAACACTAACAGGCACTAAATGTTGTGTAACTACTTTAACCAAACTGCAGTAGCAGCAGCAAGTCTCTGCAAAGTCAGCAGAAATCATGCATGTGTTATATGATATGATATGCTAACAGGGTAATAAGCTAATAAATTAACTGGCTAACAAGCACCAAGTCGACTAGCAGCATTTTTCAGTGTACATGCCGCAGCTCAGTATTGACAAAAATTGCTGAGGGAGAGAGTCTTTTTGAGAACTCGTAATGAGTTCGTACCAATGAAATGTTATGAGAACTGGATGCCAGCCTAAAACATGGTGGCCAGTCACTTGACTGGAAACTGCTCGCCTGGCACATAATCCAAAAAAGGTTTCTGTTTGCTTCTGCTTTGTGTGGCCCACTTCACATGTGCAGTACTGCTTCAATGTTGTGCTCTGTCTGCGCAGTCCTGCTAGCTCCACAGATTTCACACTCCTGTGATATGAACACTGGTCACTTTTCTAAAATGTGGGAAGGTTTTACAGATATAAAACCCTTCTGAACTAAAAATTCATAATAGAACGTGTGAAAATCCAACGGGGGAGTTTTCAAAGCACAGTAATCAACCACGGTTTTAATGATAATTTTTAGCATGGTTTACTATAGATCCAGTAACCTGTAATGATAATAAAACTGTATGAGCTACCTTGGCATCATCCAGCTTATTTTAAGTATTTTGCACAGTGTAAATTAAATTAATGAGTTCTGGACACAAAATATTGATTTTCATTTGCCAGATCTATATATTAAATTGTCTTTGCAAAAAAACAAACCACCCTCTGAAAACATTAATGTGACCTGGCTCAATATTAATTCAACAGAGTAAAATTTCACACGTTTCAAAACTAGGTATAACATTCACTTACACTTTTCGGTCATTGAGCAACATGCCATTCATTTTTTCAATGGCTCGTTCAGCTGCCTCCTGAGTCTCAAAATGCACGAAGCCGTAGCCTTTAGAGCCATTTTCATCACAAACCACCTTAGAGAAAAGAAGACACATGCTGCTTTTAGGCCACACACACACACACACACACAGACACACACACACACACTTACAGTATATTAGACTTGAACTGTAAGTTGTATCACATCTGTTCTCCAGTCTGACCATTTTACAAAATCATGCTTGCTGTGATTGTGCCATTATCACAAAAACAAATCTAATTTCTGCTACTCTTTTCAATGAATGGAGTGCTACACTATGCAAGATTCATAAACCTATTATATTGTTTAATGGCACATCTATCAACTGTAGTAGAGGCTCCACCTCCCATAACCTTTTATTTCTTTTGATATTTCCATGTTAGTAAGGCCTGTTGTGTGTGCAGCTGTAGAAATAAAATATGATCCATCATAGATTTATCCATTTAGCTAGAGTCAGAAGTGAGTTTACTGAAATATCTGTGAACTAGGGAGACTGTCTTCCAAGTATCTATGGTGCAGACAAACTGAGAATCTTTACAAGGCATACAAATGCTAATCATGCAATCACAATGATTAGACTGTTTTGGCACAGATGCTTTTGGGGTTACACTGGCAGGGGAGTGTTTTTGCATGTACTGGTGAGACAATGGAATGTGACTGAGGATTTTTGGGTGGAGACATGGAGTGTGTTTAAAAGCGTATTAGACCCCAAAACACAGCACAGTGGTTTGTGATGTAAACTCACACGCCTAAACCACACCTGCTTCAGGAGATACAAGATGGACATGGTCTCAGGTATTTTACCTTGCATGACAGGATGTTGCCAAAAGCAGAGAAGGTGTCATATAGAGCTTTGTTGTCAATTGACTTGTCAAGGTTCTTGATGAAGATATTTCCCACGCCACTCTTTCTCAGTGATGGATCACGCTGCGACCACATGATGCGCACAGGCCGCCCCTTGATCACATCAAAATTCATTGTGTCTAGTGCACGCTCAGCTGAGAAGAGGAACACAGAGAAAAGGATTATTAATCATTACATGTAAATGTTCAGCTGTTTGGTGGGAATGCATCTACTGTGTGCTTTTTATGGATATGTCAGCATGTGTCAGAGTTGGGCTTGTTAGTCTCAAAGTGGTTTAGAGCTTAAGAACCACTAAGAAAATAAATATCAACAAAAAATCTGGATCTTTCTTTCAGAATAAGTAGTAGAAGCTCTTTGGAAGAAATAACTTCTTGGGTAAGTGTCTGCTAGTTTTGCACACCTGGATTTGGACAGTTTATGTAATTCTTCCTAGCAGATTATATCACTCAGTCAGAGGTTTGGCAGGGGTACTGGGAGACAGTCGGAGACTTGTTCCAAAGCCATTCCAGTATCATTTTGGCTGTATGCATTGGGTCACTGTTGTGTTTAAAGATAACCTGCTGTCCTAGTCTCAGGTTGCTTTCACTATGGAGCTGGTCACCACCCTTTCTTCCCTCAGTTTGGCTGGACAGACAACTCTAGAAGGGTAGCTAGTAGTTCAAAATATTGATGCCACTGTGTTCCTGACCTTTAGAAATGTTTTATACCCTGGCCTCACACATACACACACACAGAACTGTGTGTGACTAGTGGGCAAAAATGTAAATTTTTACTATCAAAAACTAAATCAACAATGTGAAGACAATGAAAAATATGTACACTGTGAGATGTTATAAACATGGTATGGAAGCTATTTTGTTCATGTTTCCTTCTCATCAAAGTTATCAATGCATAAAAAAATGAAGATAGAAGATATTTGCCTCCATTTGAATGGCTTAAAAACCTTCGTGACTAATGATTTTCTAATAGCACATTCATTAACATGCAACTACTGCAAAAGCCTTAGTAGAACATATTTCAATAAAAACACTGAAACACCCCTCCCTGCCAAGAAAAACAGAAGGCAAACTGATTCTGTTATCAATGGAATGCAGATGATGATTCATAGATAAGAGTTTTTGCTTTTAGGTATGAAATGACATATTCCAACTTCTCAGAAACTGCAAGCCACTTTTCTTAAAATGTTCATACTGCACCAAAGCTGACTTGCAAGCATTCTGGGAAGGTTTAATTATACTAATGTGTCAGCACTTTAGGCTGAACCGTTGGGGTGTTGTCCTGACAGAGTAAAGATAAAAAAGTATTGATACTGAGTTGGCATCTATCAGTGCTCTGCTACACTGTGGGGTGGGCAGGGAAGGGCGGACGTGGTGCTTCTCTGCTACGCCACTGCTGGGAGGTTCAAAAGAAGAGACCCTACCGACAACATGTCGGCCGCAGTCACATGTAGTGAATAGGAACTAGCTCCCCACTAGAACTGTCATTTTAAATAAAACATTCATTTTGACTCATTTAGTCGTTAATTTATCATAAATTACTTACCGTCCGCTGGCTGTTGGAAGTTGACATAAGCGTATCCAAGGGAACGCCGGGTGATCATGTCCCTACAGACCCGAATTGACAGTATAGCTCCGGCTGGGCTGAATTTCTCATACAGCATGGCCTCGGTCACATCTTGATGCAGATCCCCGACGTACAGGGAGGCCATGGGGTAACTGGGAGCGCTGGGGTTCATTTTCCCTGGCTGTGGATACTAACAAAGTACTCGGACGAAGCTTAACAAAAAAGTTTTCGGCCACAGCACGAATGTCTGCTTCTTTAACGGTCACTGGCGTCACGTCAGTTCGGGATAGAATGCCGATGTGAAAACGTTAGCAGCCGTTGGCTTTTCAGTTGCGGTGTTTTCGAGTTAAAATCAGAAGATGAGGCTATTAAAATGACACAACGTCGACTTCTACTGGGTTTAAAACTGTCATTCAAATTTGACACACACGATAAAAGCAAACCAAACAGTGTTAGCCTCGTTTCTGAATCTGTAACGCTAACACGTCGACTGAAATTTTTGTCGTTCGATTTAACGTTAGTCAGCCCTTTCTTGTACGTTACCGTCCAGTCCTCGAATGTCTACTCCAGCTTCACCGACTTGTTACAAAAAAGAAAAAAAAAAGATTTTTTGTTTTTTTTAATGTTTTGAAATTTTTTTGTATTTTTATTTTTTTTATAGAATGTGTGCCGAGCGAGCTCAGGAGCACACGCGCACTCACACAGCACTAACAGCCGGGGTTGAGGGGGAGGAAACCACCGGGAAGTTGTAGTATATATACTAGTGGGCGCGTCATCAAAGCGGACCAATCACCTTCCGGGATAGTTAGCCAAAGTCAACAAAGAGGCGTTAACTACTGCGATGACGAAATCGCATCAAAACGCATTGTTAAAGGGTACTTATTGTATTGACAACCATTATTTTGTGGTGCAGCATGGGGATGACTTGAATTCCTGCAAGTGGTTCGGATGCACTGGCACACTGTGAGCGCTGTCTGTAATCAGTCACGACATCCCAGCTGCTGTATAGACTGAAGCACTAGAAATTTCACAGGATGATCATACTGTAACACTAGCACGTGACTTCCTCAATAGCCTCATCAGCTGCTGCCGGTGAAAATGAAAGACAAAACCACAATAGTCACTTTACGGGATTTGTTTGATCAAGGCCGAATTACATATGTCATTGTAATGGGCCAAATGACATTGTGTCACATCTGAATTGGTTGCTACTGCAGGAAGACAGATAATCTGTTATGTATTTTTGACAATTTCATACAACCCACTACGCCTGATTGATCACTTCTCATACTGCATTTGAAATGTCTGTACTTTAACCATACCACTGGAAAGCTGGAACAGTTCATCCATATGAAACAGAGCACGGTTATCAGTGAAAAGCACACTTTCAATCTGAAAACACGCTGTTTCTCTGCAACCACGATGAAGGTGACATACTCAAAATTAGCATGTTTGATTCAGGACAGGGAAGAGTTATGAGAGCAAAAAGGTTCTTTTGCAAATTCCCGTGCATCTCCACTTTTAATATTACACATCACAGGTTGTGCCCAACTTCAAAGTCTAAACTAAAGAGATATTAACATGTAGCATCACACCAGTCACTGCCATTTCCCATTGGTCCTCAAGGCCCAATGCTCTGCTTGTTTTCCAAATATCCCTGCTTTACCCACTTCTGATTACCTGGATCAGGTGTATTCAGTCAAGACAGCCTCAGATAAGGGAGGACTGGAGGAAGACAAAGTGAACTGGTATCTTCCAGTTTGTTACTGACCGAACACACCTGCCATATCTCCCAGATGGCACAGTAACTAGAGGCAGACTGAGCTGATATATGTACTGATGTGTTGTCAAAATAACATTATACTGTA
>JAUBNQ010000003.1:9245207-9256906 GCA_032353495.1 Ctenopoma kingsleyae
CCCAGATGGCACAGTAACTAGAGGCAGACTGAGCTGATATATGTACTGATGTGTTGTCAAAATAACATTATACTGTAAATATAAAGAGAAAAAACACATTGATCACAGCACATTTGATTTTAATGTTTTAATTCCACTTACACGAAAGCACATAACCAAATAACGTACTCAAGAGTGTAACCTGCAAATTCTGAATCCTGCATCCCATCTTTTTAAAACCAATATACTGTAATTAGAAGAAACTGGCACTACTTTGTGACTACTAAATGGCCATAATGCAGCTTTCTACCAAGTTACTTTTTATAGTCCATTTATATTTAGCATTGTTTTAGTTTGTCTTTCCACAACATAGTTTCAAAGAAGGTAAATGTAACTGTAACACATCTGGTTCAAGCTAAATCCTAAGCAAAAACTGCCAATTTCAAAGCACGCCTAACCCTCACACCATAGTATTGAGAACCACATACATTCCAGGAGTCAAATCAAGATTCAAAGGGAATAAAATACACAAAAAGAAAATACAAAAACACCTGAATAGAAAAGAGTAGAAAGCCACATAAAAGCACATGGCAAAAGTATCCTCTGCGCTGCTGAAAAGATAAAATATCAAAAAGTTACAGTATTGAGCCATTTTGTCAAGTTGTTCACTTTATCTTAGGCTGTCTATACCTTGTGGTCATGTGGTATTGAAAATTGTAGGAAATAATAGTCTACACATTTCACTAAGTGAAAAGATGTCAGTAAAATGGAATGTAATCCTCTCAACAAAACTATCAACCAAAGTTTAACTACAGTTTTTGCCAGTGGCCTACGCCCTGGATGCACTTGGAATACACTGAGCCATGACACATGTACCATCCATAAAATCACTACCTGCTACACTGGACACTGACAGAACAGGATGGATACATGCAGTATGGTAATACACGTTCACCAAGAACACCCTGCCTTCTATGTGATCGCTGCTGTTGTCGGATGAAAACTAAAATTGAGCAAATTCAGACTGCTGTGACCATTTTTACAGTTGACGTGCTTCAAACATGTTTAGTAGACCCAAGTGTCACAAAGATTGTAAATGTTCAAGTAAAAACATACAAATTATCAAAATTACAGTTAGAGGTTTTTTTGTTTGTGTTTTCCTGCATCAGCAGCAGTTTGCTACAGTGAATAAGGTTAAAGAGCACGGGGCTGATTTGGATCTAAACGAGGGGTTTCATCTGGACTAAACCATGGACAAAAAAAAAAGAGAACTAAAAATTAACATCCACTGGTTCACATAATGAAAAGGAAAAAAAGAAACCACTATTCCATTCTTTTCTCTGTGGAGGTGCTCATACAGTTAACACACACACTTCAATGTATCTGCACACACACACTGTACTTTACACATTGTGAGTGGAGTGTAAACATACATATCTGTGCATGTATGTGCACACACAACCACGCACACAACTTAGGCTGGTGAGAGGTAAAAAATGTGTGTTTTTTTTCTGAAGCTCAGTTCTTCTCAGTTGTCTGATCCGCCTCCTCTCCCTCACACTCGCCTTCACCTTGGGCGTCTGACATCCAAAGCTGCAGTAAAGTATATGATAGTGGGGTTAGTTAAGTCAGTTAGTCAAGTATTTAGTCAAGTTTGACAACTGATGTGAAGTCCAACCAAATCAGTAGAAATACGAAAGAAATCAAGGAAGCAGAAAGTCGGGACACTCACTGTCAGATTGTCACGGAGCAGCTGCATGATCAAGGTGCTGTCTTTGTAGGACTCACTTTGGAGGTTGTCCAGCTTGGCAATGGCATCATCAAAGGCCTGGAGGACACAGAGACAACCATCAGTACTTTGACCTACACCTAAGGTGCAGGTTCCTCAAAGTCATTGTAAATTCTAAGTCAGACTGACTTGGATTGAAATAAACATTAGCAGTACAATTATGAAAAACTCAACAACGAAGAGTTTTAAATAGGATTCAGGGTAAAAAAAAAGGCCTCCCAAGGTTTTTTAAATTAATGGTGACGAATCCCATTATTCTCCTACAGTGAAATCACTTTCACTTGTTCCTATTTACAATAGTTAAACTCCCCGCCAGAGACACCAAAGACTGTAGGGCCTTCTGATAAAGTCAAAAAATGAAATCTAAGAAAGAAAATTGCTTGCCCGGAGTCATGTGAGCATGTCAGCACTCAAGTCTGCGTAAATTGTGTTCTTACCCAAGAACAAATCCCAAATAAGAAAACATTGATGAATGTCAGAAACTTTGTAAGTGGGTTTTAACAAGACATGTTGTCTTAAAATGGTCGGTGAATGTATGTCAATGGATTTGTGTATGACAAAAGAATGTAAATCTACCCAGACAAGTTGTGTTGTTTAAGGATAAGATAAACTTTAAACTGAAACACCAAAGATCTTTTAATGGTTGTGATGGAGCTTATGATGCTATAGCCCCACAGTTCAATTCTTTAGCTATAATCCTGCAACCACTGGTGTAACTCTTTATGCATTTCACTTTTTTAAACATACAGTATCAGTATATGTGCTTTTAGTGCACATGTCCTCGACAGTAAACAATATCATGATTGAATAGGTGAAGATTTCAACTACAATAGAAAGAACATATACAAATGGAAAATGTGTCAAAACAAATCAGCTGTATGCTGTGTCCTTGTGTGATTAAAGGAATAGTTTGACATTTTGGGGAATTCACTTGCAGAGTTAGTCAAAAAGACTGATACCTCTCATGTCTGTAGGTAAATGTAGGAGTACTCCAACAGCTGATTAGTTTACTCACTCAGCCAAACAGCAAATAAATTGATTTCAACAAGTCTTTACTTTCAAGTAAACAAATTTGTCCTAGTTCACCACACCTACTTAAACCACATATTACACTTTTCACCATTTTCAGGACAGTTATTTTAGAGGACACGTAATGGAAACAAACGTGAAGCAGTCCATGACAAATTAAACAATGTGAACAAAGAAAGTTTTTTACCGTCTTGGCCAGTTGGCAGGCCTTCTCAGGCGAGTTGACAATCTCGTAATAGAACACGGAGAAGTTAAGAGCGAGGCCTAGGCGAATGGGATGTGTAGGCTCCATGTCTTTGTAGCTGATATCCAAGGCTTTCTGGTACGCGTCTTGCGAGTTACCGATGATCGCTGCACACAGGAATACAGACCAGTTAGGAAGCAGACATTTCAAATGGGAAAACATGATTTCTAGGGGTTTATAACTACTCTGAATAGGACTAGATTCCACTGTGTACCATCTGTGTGTACATAATGGTGCATGTCACTGCTTTCCTGAGTTCTTTCTGGCAATCATCTAGCCAGTGTTTACACATATTAAGGATGCAAAAACAACAGATACAAAACAGCCTGCATACTCCACTAAACATGACATCCAAGATCTGCCTAGGCCCAGACTATCAAATAGGTAAACTGTAACATTTGATCAGTTTATCTGCTGATTGTTTCCTCATTCACTTGATAAATGAAATGTCAGAAGAGTGAACAAAAATCAAGGTGATATCTACAAATCAGGAGATTTTACAGGGTCAGAAAGTTTTGAATAAAAATAATTTAAATCCATATTCCCACTTTGTTCACCTAGGACAAAATATTAAGTAGAGAACTGGGTGATATATATGTAATATCTGAATCAGGTTGCAAAAGACTGTAATGTAAACAGCATACATTTTGTAGATTTCTACTTTTTTCAGTTTTTTGTTTTTCCAGCTTCAGTTCTGGTGCCATAGCAAAGCTGTGATATGTGATTTTTTTCTTTAAAAACACACATGACACTTTATATTGCTGAGTTCATTTAGATCCATTCAGGTACTGGGTATATTCACACTCAGACTTAACACTGTAAAAGTAGGCCCAACCCAATCAGACAGAGCAGAACCTCCACCCGAACCAACTCTGGTCCTAGGTTGGGTCTCAGCTCTACAGAACCGAGTAGGCCCATTAAGACCTCTACACAAATTCCTTGTCGTGTCCAACCTGAATTTCAGGGAGCAAATAAAAACAGCTTGCATTAAGGCTCCCAGAAATATTTTATGATTATTATAAGTTTGTTTGCTTTTATAAACCCTAGTAATATTAGCAACAAAAAGGCATGTTGCAGAATTATTAATCAAAAATTGAAAGCAAATGTGACAAAACATCCAAAAGGAATCCTTATGAATGTGTGAGATGAGATTAAACAATACTCATAATCATTTTGGATTTTCACTGCAAATATGCAGCTGAAAAAAAACAGTGCGACACTAAACAACATGAAAAGCAATCTCAGTGGCTGTTTGGGTTGCCAATAAAGAAATTCTACAAACGCCTCCTAGCAACCACTAGCAGCCAACACCCTGGTCCTGCTCCTGTTGCCATGACAACCCAGCCGCATCCCTCACCTGCATTTTGGCTGACAGTTGTAGGTCAAGGATGCAGAGGTTGTCAGTATTCTGGCCACAAACACATGAAGCAAGCCTGGCTTCCTCATCTCAGAGGATTTTTAATGCACATTAATGTGCCTTACATGTGTGATTACTGCCACAGAAACAAAGGGCTTGATCACACAGCAGTATGACATTTTAGCAGTAGGTGGCACCATTTAAATTGTTTGTGTTTAAAGTATCTTGCATATTTCTCTCCTAAAGCTGATCATAATAATCCCTTTGAACAACTTGATTTTCTTTGAAAAGAAGAACCAGAAGCGGATGGAGAAGCTAATACCGGTAAGACGAGAAAAAATGTTAGCAACTGTTAGTGGACACAGAGGTCTGCTTTACTCACTCTCCTTGTCAATTCCAGTGGCCACCTCAGCCAGGTAGCGGTAATAGTCTCCCTTCATCTTCAGGTAGAAGACTTTACTGTCTGCAGCCGTGGCTTTGGGGATCAGATGATTGTCCAGCAGGTTCTGCAAATGAAAGAGTGCAACATCAGCACTGACAAATGTAAAACTCGATCACATAAGCAATTAAAAGTCATCGCTCTCTTTCTTCCCAATTACGGCCCAAAGAGTTTGTAATATAAATACATCCTTCAAGAGAATTTGAGCATGTATTGTATATATTATTATAAATATTGTATACTAACACACAATATTTACATCTAGTGAAGAAAAAAAGTGCTCAGGGCATATGCAGAATATCAATAATTAAAAAATAGCAGTGAGAGAGATCTTATGCCCGTGTAATATGAGCAGAATAAAAAGTGCATCCTAAACCTAAACATCATTGCATACGTTTAAAGAGCAACCTCAGCCTCATTGTTGCAGGTCACTCAAACAATTTAATTCTGCTAAGATTTGTGTCTCTGAGTGAACCTGAATGTGAACAGCACCTTTATTTGCTTAAACCATCACCTGTCTACATGGTACAATGACTTCAAACAAGGCGTTTTAGCTAGTCTCAGAGTTAATATGAATGCTCTAGGACACCAAGACAACATTATCACAACCACTACATTATATGTATTTATTCATGCATATTTCCCTGATTACTGAGGGTAATCAATGGCACAGATAATGGGTATTAACAGAGACGAACTGTGAAATAATACAAGTGATATAACACTGTACAAGATGTTTTATGGTCCAAATAGCTATGGACTGAAACAGTCACCGACTCATTTGAATTTTACCCTGAAATAAATTCTTCCCAGGGCAACTATAACTCCATATAATCATCTATTTTTGTACTAACATACAATATCTGTGTCTTTTAAAGTGCATTATTAATGGTGTTTACATTACCAAAAGGAAGAAAAAGGCTTAAAGACAAAGTAAGCAAACTTGTACTGCTGGGCTGTGTACTAGCAAGAATCAGACAACACAATATGGCAGTTCTGATTAAATATATTGCCAGATATTGTGATTTAATTTTAGATTGTCACAGAATAAAGAACACAACCCAATATGCATAAATTTGGAGTAAAAATACTCTACACTGCCTTGTAGCTGTCTTGGGTCTAAACAACACAAAATGAACCACTGTCTGCCATGAGTATTTGCTTGGAAATTATTAGTTAAAAATCAATAGCGTTTTGAAAATTGATACAGACAACACAATATAACTGTACTCGTCCCTATTTAACTGTAACCTCCATCTCATCAAAGGTGTGTTAGAAATGCTGAAGAATAAGCAGCTATTCAGCAGCTAACCAGGACAAAGCAACCACTGCAGGTATGTTTAAATGCTAATTAAGGTGCTGAATCTAGCCTGAAAACTGACATTAGCAGTGTTTTTTTATCCAGTGAATGACAGCTAAATCACATGTTCAACAAGCTAAGGTGCAGCACAAGACATGTTGGTGTCTGTCAGTTACATAACCACACTTTAGCAGGATTTTATTAAGAAAAGTGATACGGATTGTTCAAATTCTGTGTGTCGTGTAGCAGGCTGCTGTCTGGCTCAACACAACTGTCTGCTCTGCCCTTGAAATAATGCTGATGCTAGTGCTTTGTGTGCCGATTAATTGACTGTGTTGAGATAAGGTCTCAGTCTACAAATACTGAAATGCTCCTCCATCAAATTAATTTGACTAGGTCTAAAGTGACAATCAAATATCAAATATTACTAGGTTTCTGATTTTCTTTCCTTTTCTTGATTTACTGAGTAGATACATTTATGTTCAGTTGGACATCCACGTGAGCACCATGAAATCTCTCTGTTTCTTATGTGCCACATGGTGTAGAAAAAAACATTTGGCAGTGGTTTCAAATAGGAATAACTTCTTGGTTCCAGGATATATGCATATACACAGCTGTTTCAGTAATTAAATTTTTCTGTGTATTTTTATATAAAAATATTAAGCATTTTAATAACTAGTTCTTCTTTGGACTTACTACCATCTCACATTGTGTCCCTCCCTCGGACAGAGACTTTTCAGGTCTCACTAGCAAACAGCCATCTTTTCTACAAAGGTTGAATTTTCACTTTGTTGCACTTCTCACTGTGTTCCCATCCAACTAAAACATATTCTTGCTTCACATCCACCTTTCACTTTCCACCCATCTTCACTGAGTCTGCCTCTTACCAGTACTTCCTGGCAGATTTCATTCAGCTCCTTTTCAATCTTCTCTCTGTACTCCTTCGCCAGGGCAGCTTTGCCACTGTCATCAGACTTCTGCTCCATGGTGGACACCACCCTCCATGAGGACCTCCTGGCCCCCACCACATTCTTGTAGGCAACAGAGAGCAGGTTGCGCTCCTCATTGCTGAGCTCTGAGCCCTCCTCTGTAACAGCCTTCATGGCCGCAGCCATGTCATCATAGCGCTCGGCCTGCTCGGCCAGTTTGGCCTTCTGGACCAGCTCCTCCTTGTCTGCCATGGCTTCTGTGTGGGCTGAGGAAGGAAGGACAGAGGTGAGGGGGTCAGGAAGGACAAAACAAAGAGGACAGGAATGAAGGAGACCCACAGTGCATTTAAAAGTGTTGAGAAACCTGATTTACTCAGCCTGAAGCACTTTTGAAATTCATGTGATGAAACAAAAATGTCTATTAACAGAGATTTCACTGGGGTAAATATAGTTAGAGAAAAGATTTGGCACAATGGTCATTATCAGCTGCTTTATTTTGTGCAACTGTATAAACGTGTCAGTTTGAGTGTTTCAGTCACTCACAGTGCTGGTGTGGCTTGGGTGTGTGCGCACATCAGCTTTATTAGAGTTTTTGGACTTTAACCAGCTTGGCTCATCTGCACCAAGTCTGGTACAGACATGATTTATTCTGGTGAGTCATTGGAAATACAACAGAAGAATGTGGTTATATGTAAAGAGGAGTTTCAATAAAAAATACTGAAGGTTATTCTCCATGTTTTTCCAACCTGTTTTTCTGTTAATTATTGTATCAGACATCAGAAGACAGTCATATGAAAGCAGCTGGAACCTGTGAACATCAGGCTTGATTAATCACTTATCAATATCAAAACAGATGCAAATTAATATGTAGCAAGTGACTAGTCATCTCAGCTCTGATTTAATTAACTAAATCTGACAAAAAGCAGCAAGTCAGTTTAAGCTGAAACTAATATACATGTCATTTTTGCTTAACAAATGACAAATCATTAATTTCTCACCAAAGTACATGATTTTCTGTCAGTTGGTTACTGATTTTAGATGTTACTTTTTAGATGTTTGTTTCATACAGTACATCATACATTAAAAAAAAAGAGAATTATTTGCTCCATGCTCCATGTTAATGCAATTAAAAGACAGTCTTTAGAATAATACAGCCGTAATCTTCTCACATGTGATCTATGTAGTTCTAGTCAATATTAGTGCTGTCAGGCTCCTGCTAACACCCAAGTTACTCGTTCATTTTTGCAAACGTAAGCCCACGTTTGAAAAATGGGCTATGAGTCAGGTAAGGTTTTTCACAAATCCCTCGCTTTATCTCAGGATAACTGCAGAGTATAAACAATAAACACATTTGCAGATCTTTGCTTATCAGCTGCCGTATACATATATAAAAACACCAAAAATTATGAGACAAAAATTTTAAAAAGAAATCACTGAGTACAAGTGAGTCAGATTAACCAGCATGCAGACACCTGCCCTTCTGAGGAATGTCGGCCGCCCAGTTTCACGTCACACACACCTGCCCACCGAGCTCGTACGGTGGACGGCGTGGATAAAACCCGTAAAATATGCTTTCTGTCCGATTTGACTTTAATATGTTCGATGTTTGATGTGAAAACGACTGATATCGCCACAAAATAACAGACAGGACCCCACCACAGAGTCAATGAATCAGTTAAAGTAAGAATGAAAAGAGCCGTGCTCGGTCTCGTCCACAGTGAACGCCCTTTTTCGCTTCCCGGAAAACAAACCAGAGCTATTGTCTGTGCGAGCATAAAACGTTATTTTAAATACAGCTACTTTACAAAAGGGTAATTTAGTATGTGTGTGGTCTGTCTTCACACAGCACAGCGACTAAAAAAATGGATTGATTAAAGTGCAGCTGCGTTTCCCATTCAGCAAGCGCCGAACAATGACTGAGCAGCGAAGCATCACTGGTTCCACTTACGGTCTCAATAGCGGCGATTGATGCGTAATTTAAAAACGCCCCCGATGAACATTGAACATATTTAACGATATTCTGTCGAACATACCCTGGTCATTTGCAGTAAATAAATGTAAACTAACCTGTGAATGTCGTTGAGCAACGTTGTTCCTGATCCCCGGCCGCACAGCTGATGATCTCTCCCGCTCATCCACGGGGTTTCCCTCCAATCAAACGCACAGCAGCAGGGTCGCACCGGGACGGATGACGTCAGGACCGAGTTGCTAGGGCAACCACATTTAGAGGCAAAATTTTTAAAGAAATGTAAACTCCCAGAGCGGACGCATTTAAAGAGTTTTCCGGTGTGTATTTATTTGCAACCAATTATTATCCTTATAGTTTTAAAATTAAGCCAACAATGTATACACTTTTTCTGTCCGTTTCGGGTCTCGCACCATGACCATTTGTCCAACGCAACGCCCCCAGTGACTCATGGGAAATGTAGTTGGTGAGTGGCAACGTTGCTGTGTCGGAAAGGAGTTCAAATTGCACTGTTTAACATAGTAATAAATATCGACCTGTCAGAAACTGGTCATGTTTTAACATTTTAGAAAGACACAGTATAACAGAACCGTACATAACCCGGAAGTGGGGCTTCAAATGTTGTTTTTTTACGTCATTTATTTATTATCATCTTTTTTCTACTGCGCAGACATTCAGTGAAGTGTCCCACATGCTAGTTGCTGTCGGTTGCTATAGAAACTGTGTATCTAAGAGAGGGACGCTACTGGACCAGACTTATCTAATTTTTCAATTCATTTCCCCTATCATCATCACAAGAGAGACACGAAAGAAATTAAAAAACGTCAATTTATGAACGTTTGTTTTCACAGAGAGCTTCACACACACAGTAACACGTAGCCTATCCACAATGTGAAATCATAATGAGATAACATTTGAATTTATCATAACAATAAATGGGTTTGTCAATTAAGAAGAGTCTTTTTCTCTCAATATGTAACAGTACAAGAATAATATATCCTGGCTCTTTTTATCTCTTTATCTTTGCATGCAGTTTAATGAGCATTCATATAATGTTAAATGATATTTTGACTTATCACTAGCCCAGCCCAGCAGTGAGTTTCAGTCTGTCTCTAAATGCAGGCAATACTAAACCCCCTGACAGATTAAGTCTAAATCATTTTTAATCCTCATGGTACTTACCTTCAAATTGTCTTTGTATCCCACCCTTGCCCCTGTGAAGAGATGATGCTCAACTTTTTAACTAGGCTTTACAGTAAATCTGCACATATCTACTTAAAGCTAAAGTACATTGGCCAATGAACTGGCTGAATAGGCCCCTTTCAGTAGTCCAGCCACCATCCCTGTTTGTCTGGTTCCACTAGTTTAGAAACACTCAATAGACCCTCTGGTATCACATCACTTCCCCTGATCAGTCGTGCAAAAAAACTAAAAGGTTTCAGTATGAAGTTGGATGTGAGTAAGAGTGGAGGCACTTCTACAGGGTCATAAATACCCTTTAATTAAATTAACTAGGTCATCAGTGTTTAACATGTAGAAAAAACAGGGATTAAAGGTTATGTACTAGATCTGTAAAATAAGCTGTAACAGCTACAGCATGTTGTATAAAAACTGCTTAATATTCCAGTTTTCTTCAGGGTGCGCCTTTGTTGGTTCACCTTTGGGTGGGGTTCGGCATTGTTTTGATGTAGACTGGAAGATGGATTTCTGGTCTCGCTGAAGCTAGTTTTGGGCTCAGACAGAAATAATAACTATATAGAAGTAGTGTTGTCATGGTGACCACTGGCTTGAAAACCCTGAGTTGTTTTGTGAAATATTTAAGTGTCCATAATTCTGAATTATGAGACATTTCTCAGTGTTCTGAATGTAAGAAACTTACACATAAATCCAAAAACCACCTTGTTTCATTATTGTCAGTACAGCAAGTGCAGATCTCTGGTTTGTTTTCATCTCTTCAAGCTGAGAAATATGCCTGGAAATAGATTATACCCAGTGGGATAATTAATTCCCTCACCTAATTAAGACAAGTAATTTCATTTAGTGCATTGCTCCTCTTTTTCATGTCAGCATCTGTGCGTGGATTCAGACAGACCATAACGCACAAAGGAGATCTATGTGTGAGGAGACAGAAGAACAATGTGGCTATGACTCATTCAGATGAGGCTTAAACCATAAAAAACAGGCAGCATAGCAACTTTTCTTCATCTGAATGAGGACAATTTTTATCTTATTCTGACTAAAATTATTTATGCCGAAGATTTTTTGACCTGTAAGGATTAAGTGTATACACATTTCCAACACAATATGCAATGATGTGGTTGTTTTTTGTCTGTATAGCAACACAGGATGTCCTTTCCTTTTTCAGTAGTCGAGTTTTAGCTGAATTGATGCATTTGTCACAGCTGGAGAAAGGGGAAGACAGGAAATGCATGCTTTGTGTGATGAATATAACTCAAAGACGTTTTCTTCTGCTGGTCAAGCGTGTTAAGACAGGATTCATTGCTTTGTTAGACACTCACAGCTCTGAATTGTGACTCATTTCCTGTTGACAAGGTTTCATAAAACCACCCAACAATATATAACTAATTTACTATATACAGTACAGGCCAAAAGTTTGGACACACCTCCCCAATTCAATGTGTTTTCTTTATTTTCATGACCATGAAA
>JAUBNQ010000003.1:9270015-9282006 GCA_032353495.1 Ctenopoma kingsleyae
AGTATTATACAGGAGCTGATGTGTTTGACCAAATCTCATGAACATTTTCTTTATTTAAAAGAAAAATGTTAATACAGCTGGGTCTGAATTAATAATGGGCAAAATTACTGATGATACTTTCATAGATTTTAATTGATTATTGACATGTTAATCACTTATTATTTTCATTATTATGACTATAATTAGTTGTAGTCATGGCCTAATTTCATTCATGTATATTTCAAATATTAAACAGGAAAATGTGTCTTACTCTCAGTCATTCTGTTTCATGCATCCTGCATTAGTGCTGCAGTGGGAGCAGGTGCCAGTGGTAATATTTAATCAAATCTATTCCACCAGAATAGAACTGTTCGGTTCATAAACATAACCACAAGTGGTTTCTTTACCTGTGGTCTTTTTTTTATACCTGTGACTTCTACACGCTGCAGTGGAGAAATTAAGGCAGATTTCTGATAAATGCAAGAGAAATATAAAAGTGAATGTCCGATTTGCAGCTAGTGAAAGAGAAAAATGTATCAATTGACCTCACAAACCTAGTAAAAGCATAGACATGAATGTAAAACTTATGTATAAAATAAACATAGCACAGTGATTGTCTGAGACAGAAATGGTGGCTTCAACCTGGGTGTACATCCTTCTCTGTGAAGGTTTGCAAGAGCATGAAATCAGAGCTTGAGAGGGATGAACATGTGTTTTTTTGGCAGGTAGATCTGTCAGACAAGAGTTTATGTCAGTTAGAGAAACCACAGTTGTAATGCAAATGAGTAATTTCATGTCTTAATCTATTATTTTCATTTTCTTCTTTATATTGTCCATTTGATTCAAGCACTTATGTGTAAACACAAACAAATAAACAGAAAATATTAGTATAAGTGACTGCATCCAATACTTTTCAGGAAGGTGTTGCATTATGATTAGTCATGCATTGTGCAACATTTCCAAGTGCAGGTTTACACATTCAGAGGCTCTCTGGTGATTGGCTGACTTCAGAGATGTTGGGACAACACCGTGTGTTTAACTGGTCTGTGATCTTGACTTAAGCGGGCCTAAAGAGTAGAGAGTCAACAAATAAACAGACGCACACAAAAGGCGCGACAGGAATTTTTTTTATTACAGATGAATCTCTTGATTTATTAAAATGATTTTGATCACTTTTTTTGACAAAATGTTAATAATAATAATAACAGATGGCCACATCTTAAAGTTTTGATTCAAGAATTGTTACTTCTCTTTTTAGCTGGTACAAAATACTTATTTTCATAAGGGGAACACAGAGAAAAACAATCAACTGTCAACATTTGAAACTAAAACCAGCAACGTTAGTTATTGTTATCTATGTACACTCATTCATTTCATCAATTAAACGTCTTTGTGTATGTTTCCATGTGTCTGTCAGTAAGCGTCTGGTGGTGGTGGTCCCCAATGAGAACTCCTTCCCTGCAGTGCGGCGGGCCTACACCAGTGAGGACGAAGCATGGAGGTCGTACCTGGAGAACCCGCTGACAGCCGCCACCAAGGCCATGATGAGCATCAATGGGGATGAGGACAGTGCCAATGCCCTGGGGCTTCTCTATGACTACTACAAGGTTTTAAAAAATTTTTCATTCATGTTTGGTAAAATTAACTAATATATAACTTATACGGTAATGTCACTGATGAAGACGGCTTTTACTTTTCTGTTACTTTCTGTTCCTTCTGTGAGTAACTCAAAGACAAATATGCTTGTAGTATTATGTTTGTTGGTGCAAGTTCAGTGAATGAATTTGCAAGACATTTATCACTATTTCACTACATCTCTTACTGCACCAGTGCTAAAATAATGCACATTGTGCTTTGATTTTAAATAAACAAAAGACAAAATGTTAAGTGAAAGACAGTTCCTAGTTTAGTTTTGATAGATGCCAACCCATATAACCCCTTTTCTCGTCCCAGGTACCTAAAGAAAAGAGGCTCCTGACTGTTCCTAAAGTTGTTGAAAATACAGAGGAACAGGAAAAGAGGTCAGTGAAACTCTCAGTGTCTCTTTAAGAGTTGCACATGTACAGACAGAAAAACAGAGAAAAATGTTAAACATGTAGTTGCGAGCAGACTTTTCCAGCAGTGTGGAATAAAATCTTGTTAGGATGTTCCCTAACTAGTATTTGTACATGTTGCACATTTACGTGGTTAATGGGATTACATATAAAACAGTTTAATAAGGAAAGCTTTCATTTTTTCTAAGAACTAAACACAATTTCCATAACAAGATAAGAACTATACTGTAGATAATAGTGATAGGAGACAAGCACTTCAAGTCTTCATATGGGCAAACATCACAGATGAGTGAATTTTGTTTTACTTGAATCACTGATACTGGATAACAGAAGCGTAGGCCAGTTAAAACCTGACTGGTGAAATGGCAAAAAAATGCTTTCATAAAATGTCTCAGATGATGAATTCGAGATTTTTATCTACAAAGAAGGTAACTTATCTACAATTAGGGAAACTTTGAGAAACCCAGCACTCAGTTTATCTGTAACTGACATTTTCCGTTAATGTAAAATCATGTGTAAAATACGTTTAGAAAAAAAACAATCTTTTACTGGCCAACAACAACAACAGTGCATTTAAGGACAAGGCTTGTGTTAGTCTACATTTTGCTTACTGTCAACAAATCGCATGAGAAGAACAAAACTAACAATGTCTGTTTGTATTTGTTGGGGACTATTTTCAGCTATAGATTAATATACACTGGAGTTTTTAAGGATAACAATAGGTGTCATTTGCGTAGAGGAATTAGTTACATCAGGCTCATCTAGAAGTTGTTTATTGAAGTATTTCATGTGCAAACAACAGTACACCCATTTACTAAGTCGAAATGAAATAATAAACAAAGTGCAGAATTACATCACTAGATCCTATTTAATTTGTCTGTTTGCCCAGGACGATGTTACCTAGCAACCTCAGCAACCAAAACGAGGCGGAGACAGTGGATAACCACGTTCAGGTCCTGAAATCGGTCCCTGTCAACTTGTCACTAAACACAGAGCAACAGGAGAACAAACGGGAGCAGTCCAGCAGCTCGACAGGGGCGGGGGCAGGAGACGGAAGCTCCCCAGCTGTGGCCCTGGTGAAGGCCGAGGTCTATTCGCCCGTTTTCATGACGGGGACGGGGCTTCACTACAGGGTGGAAGGAGAAGAGCCAGCGAGAGTGATCTATGAGCAGAGTCCGTATGAGGTGACCACCGTCAGTCACAGCTCGTACGTGAAAGAGGACCAGCAGAGTCCACCTGACAGCCCGTATGAAGAGGAGAGAGACAGGGTGAGAAAGAACACCAGAATCTGTACACCCTGAACTAAAGGAAACTTGCACTTTAAAATAGTCGTTTCCAAGTTGGGCAACGATTAACTGAAGAGAATCAAAAACACAAAATTATTATTACTACTACTACTTATTTACTACTACTATACTCTACACATACAAATCACAGTGTAATGATTTATCAGGCAAACTGTTGAAAGACACTCTGGGAAATGTAGTAAGGCACGGAAAATAGAAGAAAAGAAGACAGATTATAGGAACCAAAAAAAGGAATTTACAACACTGACTGTGCACTAAACAAGACTGAATGACACATGATCTGTAACAGTATATTCTGGGTGGAGTTCTTGTTTAATGGTATGTAAAGCCAGACTGGTGTTTTAAGTATGATTCACTGAGAGTCCAAAGGTTAATGGCATTGACAAGAATCAAGTGGATGTTGTGTTTTTCTCCAGCCCTGAGATGTCCATGTTCTGACCTGTATTTATGAGAATACTGTTGTACAGTTTTTTTCTGATTTACTGCATTGTTTAACCAGGTCCTTTCTGGCTAAATGAACTAGTCATTTTCCTCAAATAATTTCCTCTTTCTGTGTGTTTCTTTTGGATTCTCAACAGAGGTACCACACACCTTCCTCTCTGGCTGCTGATGACTTCTTATTTCATGAGGAAGGAGTGTAAGTCACGTAGAATACACTGACTTAAGCCTGCTGCCTGTGTTACTACACCACAAATATCTATATATGTTACAGTGTAAATATTCAATATTATATGTACTATTGTGAAATCAAAACACTGTACGTGATCCAGGAAGGAATGCAAAAGGCTTTTTGTACCTCCTATTGTTGTACCTCCATCCTACCATGTTATTTCTAATCACATATCATTCTCTACAGTGACAGCTTCCAGTACACGCTGGACGCCACTCGTTCGCTCCGTCAGAAGCAGGGCGAGGGACCAATGACCTACTTGAACAAAGGCCAGTTTTACGCTGTTACACTCAACGAGCTAAGTGCCAACAAACGCCTCCGTCACCCCATCAGCAAAGTCAGGGTGAGTGAATCATTTCAGTCTCCTCATAAACCTCCTCATAGACCTGCTACTCAAGTCAGCCAGTCATAACTGATGAAGCCTTCTGGATAGAAGGTGAAACATCTTCAATAACTAGAACCACAAGTCCAGTTGCCACTGAGTAACATTTTTTGGGATAACCATGACCTGGACGACTGAGGATCTCCACAGACGTTTTAGGCTCATTTAGTTTCCTTCATTTTATTTTCCACTTGACATTAGTTTCATGTCATATTTTACTGCTCCTCCACTCAGTTCTAGCTGTAGTTTCTGTTATTATACATGAGTGCATTATTTTGTTAAAGGGCAACTTCAACAATTTTCAACTTGATTCCTATGGTTGTAATCAGGATAATACATGTACTGTATGTCAGTGGCGTTAAACTTCCCTCTAGCTTCCCTATATTAAAATGATCTCATTCTAGTTTAAAAAGTTGCATATACCCCATAGAACCCCTCTAGGTGACTCAAAACTGAACAGTACTGTTCACACTCCTTCAGATAACATCACTGGGAGGAGTTTTTCAGCCAGAACAAGAGATAATACAGGAAATGCACAGGAAAGTTGAAAAAGATTGCACTGTTTGTAAACCTTGCTTTAATACATGTTTTCTATAATAGCACTACAGTAAATGACTATGAGTGTCAAAGCTTAGCGCTCATAGTGAATAATTCTCCACTTAACCTCAGCTCTATGGAGTGTTTTAGCATCTTTTAAGATGATTGTTTTACAACCACAGGTTAACTCTCAAAGCTCTTATTAGCATAGTTTCATGGTGTAGCAGGGAACTTTGTTGTGTGAAAAAGCTCTGAAGTACTACGTATATGTTCTAAAAATGTTATAAGTGCATGTCTTAAACACATAGTTTTGACCATTGTTTCTATTGGCTATGATCATTTTGTATAAAGAGAGAAATCAATCAAATTGGTTATACCTACAACTGTTTTATCTAATTATAAAATTCAGCCATTCTTGTGGTAAATGTTAGATAATACACAACACACAATAAACTGGAACTGGAAGAAAGACACAGGAGTTAGGAATCTGATGGGCCTCAGACTATAATCTCAAAAACTCAGTTCTAAACACAAGCACAGGTTCAGTTTCACCATCTTGATGTGACCAAAATGTGACCATCATTTGGTTGAGATACACATTGACTTTGTCCTGGTGTTGTTGGTGCTTTCAGAGTGTGATCATGGTGGTGTTCAGTGAGGATAAGAACCGGGACGAGCAGCTTAAATATTGGAAGTACTGGCACTCTCGGCAGCACACGGCCAAACAGAGAGTCCTGGACATTGGTAAGACTTTAATTCCCTTTTTTTCCCCAAAGAAAGTCAATGCTTACATGTTAACAACACCAAATTCTTGTTGTATTAATGAATGAGAACACATGACAGTGATAGATTTATGTTTTTACAAATACTGGAATGCTCTCAACTAATAAACAAGCCCCCACCCAACTGTATGCCTGAGGCTGTTCAGCTGCCCGTCATTTACCATCAGACAGGGGGCTGAGCTGTCTTACGAACACACATCCAAATCTCTTAATGTCAAGGTGTTGCTGGGACACACAACATAATCCTCTAATCTCTTTGACATTACCTGGGAGATTGAGCAAAGCGCTGATTTGTGAAATAAAAAAAAAAGAATTGGAAATCCAAAATGTGACAAACTTTCTCTATCGCAGTATTTCCCACGGGTGTGCTATTCTGAAGCCTCATAATAACACTTTTGACCTTTGTCTGCTGTTTTTCAGTTGATGGATTTGAATTTGAACCTATCTTTTCTACACCTTGATGAATGAGTGTGTGTGAGAAGCTCGTAGGCGGTTTGGGTTTGACAAGCTCAGGCCTGCTAACACAGGCAGAGATTCAGAAGTATGTGGGATACTTGGGGTGGATGGGAGACACCCACACTCACGCTCAGCTTGTTGGGACAGGGAGAGGAATGCTAGCCACACTGTTACCTTGGCTGGTCTTGGTCCGTTGAAAGCAATTCTTACCCAATTTAGATCCTCAGCTTAATTCCTATATTTACAACAAACAAGACAAGTCAGCCTACAGTTCATCCACATGTTGATATCTGCAACCTATGTATTGCAAAATGGATATGATATTGTAAGATATTTGCCGTGGTATGAAAGAAAACTAAACTAAATTCAGTTGCACACAGTGATGTTTATTTTATGGACTTTTCTTGAATGTTTATTTTTAAATTCTAATGAAGTTATTGGGAAGCCTTTGAAATGTGTTTCTCAGTGGTTCCCAAACATTTTTGTTTGTCTGTTATTTTGGTGAAATGCAGTTTTCTTTTTTTGTTTTTTCTTTTTGCCAAACGTTCAGAGTGAGAAGACTGATACCTCTCTCATGTCTGCAGAGTAAATATATATTGTAAGCTCTAGACAGTTAGCTTAGCATAAAGACTGAAAGCCACTGAACTGCTACTTTGGCTCTAACCAGTAAAATTCACAAATTAAGCATGAAAGGAAAAATTGTGTGGCACATAATGTATGGCAGATTTTTTGAGCTAGCTATTTCCATTTGCTTTCAGTCTTTACACTAAGCTGAGCTAACCATGTCCATGCTATAGCTTCATGTTTAGAGTACGAGTGGTATCATCTTCACATCTAACTTTATGCAAAATAGGGAATTTTGAATATTACTCAGTAAATGTAATATGTCCTTTCAAAGGGTCACAAAACACTGGTAATCACAATTCTTGAAAATGCAGACTATGTAGGTCTGAACAATTCATAATTTTTAAAGTGATACTGCAATTCAATAGAATCAGCATTGTCAGAAAATTCAAGAGACATCATAAAAAGAACATCATAAGAACAGTCAAACATGGTGGTGGCAGTGTAATCAACAACTCGCTGTGATTGATGCAACATTGAATTCTGCTTTCTCCCAAAATATTCTCTACTGCATTTTGTATGTATTTATGTTTGTCAAATATTTCAATTTGTTTGATGACCTGAATCATTTAAGTGTGACAAAAGTGCAAAAACATAAAAAAACCAGGAAGGGGGCAAATACTTTTTCACAGCACTGTCTATAGCTTCAAATCACAACAAAAGTAATCTCAAGGCACTTTACAGTGTAAGGTTTAAGACCTTACATAATATAACTAGATATAAAATAATGCAGAAAACCCAACAATCCCACCTGAGCAAGCACTAGGGAAGAAACCTCCAGCAGGACCACGCCTAGGGTGGACGACCCGTCTGTCTGTCTCAACCAGTTGACGTGAATGGAGAAAGTGCTTAGTTTTTTCCTGATAAATGCGATAAGTTACTCTTCAATAAAAGCATTTAGTGTAAAATTGTAACTATTTTAAAGATATGAAACATGTCTCTCAGCAACTCGTCTGCCAGTTGTTCATGTTAAGAGGAAGAATGTTATCTTTTCCGCGTGATTCCTTTTGAAAACCTATTTGGCATTTGCTACTGTAATGAATCTGTGTTTGTATGTGTGTGTTGGTGTGTTTGACCTATATAGAGACAGTTTGCATCTACAACTTAACTTAATTAACAACTTAAGCACATATGTTTCTTGCATGTACAAACATAATCTGAGCTGAGGTGTAAGTGAGGATGCTGAGAAACTGCTTAAAATAGTTACGATGTCTTTTAACTATTTACTTACTCATTTACAATTATGCTATTCAGTGTCAGTAAAATATTACAATCCTCGCTGTCAAATTGGCATTTATAATAGCTTGTATTGTATGAACAAATCCAAGCCCACACTGTCGAAAGTTAAATATTGCAGAAAATAAAAGAAACCAGAATTTGAGAATTTAGCTGTCTAAAGATGCTTAATTAATTATTGCATTACTTAATTGATCAGCTCATGTATGTGTATAGCATTGTGATGGAGGATGTTGACCTAAACCATTCTCAGCTCACCCGCCACCCTGCCTCTCAGACCCAGGTAGTCAGCAGGATGCATCCTGTAACCTGAAGCTGCCCAGAGAGCTGATTTGAATAGCGGTAGAGAGTTTGTTTTGTGTGTGTGTGGTGTGTGTGTGCAAAATGTCGGGGGTATTTGAATGGAGTTATTTAACAGGGGATACTAGCAGATAAGGATGTTGCTGCCTATCCTGCTGCTTTGTGCACCTGCTAAAGAACCGACAAGTGCCGCTGCAGTGGCAGTCAGGATGATGGAGGAGGTCAGAGGTTGTGGTGGGAGGTCAGTATGGTGGGGACTTCTGCTCAGGGATGGGGGCAGCAGAATTACCTCCCAGCTGTTGTGGTATCTTCAGCTCAGATTACGTCTGTATCTGATCCTGTGTATTCTAAATAACTATTTCATTGCAGACACTTCAATGATGTAGGTGTATTTTTGTTATTGTCAGCAAATCTCATGAGACAAACAAAGCTTTCCAACGTTTATTCACTGTCTTGCTTCTGCGAAGTATACATTTATAACTAATATTATGGCATTGTGGTATGCCTCCACTAACAAGTGACGTTGTAGTTTACATGCATGTCTGTCCAGACTCAGACTGTACATACTCACAACAAGTTTATGCATGAATCCAAGTTGATGTTTGCTCCAGATGTAATGAAGTTCCTTCCAGGCATTTCTGAGATATAGCATTGACAGGATTGAGACATACATGAGGTCACCATGACTTTGACCTTTGACCCCTAATGTATAATCAGTTCACCCTTGACCCCAAGTGACAACAAATTGTCAAATATTAAGCCTAAAAATCTTCATACTATTTAAATTTGTAGAGGACAGAAATAAGACAGTCTTGATTTCCACATGACCATTATAAACATTACTTATAACATCACAATTTCCAAAATGTAGAGAAGTGTTAAATCCTATAGTTAAAATGAATAAATGAAAATACATCTCTGCGGGACAAATATGTTCATCAAATATGGTCATTTAAATTCTCCCTGATCACTGGATTTCTTTTCATTCAGATAAAATTCACCATGAGGCTTTTCCACAGCATACCAGTGTACTTGACTTCCTGACCTCTTATTTTTAAAGGTCCTGCCGTTTGGAGTCACTCAGGTCAGCAATAGCCATCCACTCATTTGACTGGGTTTTAATATGGTTGTTGAAGCCAAAATGCCTCCCATGTTTCCTCCTGCTGCCTTTGAAGCTTTAGGGTTTGTTTGGTCAAGGAGATAAGGCTTTATCTTATAAACCTGAAGCGTGCCATTTGATTGCTTATCTTAACAAACAATAGCTACCAGCTTATGTCCTTTATTGCCCAGTTTCTAAAAACGAGGGAATGCAGTTATTTTTTACAACAGATGTCTTTCTGTATTTTATAGAAAAACATATTCTTGGACACTTTCTAAACAATCATTTTGTAGCCAAAGTTGTGATTGCAGAAATAAACCATGTTGCTGTTTGTCCACACAGCTGACTACAAGGAGAGCTTCAACACAATTGGCAACATCGAAGAAATCGCCTACAATGCCATCTCCTTCACTTGGGATGTGAATGAAGAGGCCAAGGTACAAAACACGATATTTACACTTATTTGTATGTGTGTGTGTTTTCTTCTTTTTTTTTGGAGGAAATAAATGTCATTGTAATTTTCCCAGAAACTGTTCTACAGTGTTTACTCTTGCTGGAGGCGTGTTGTACATGTAAAAAAAAAAAAAAAAAAAGAAGCAGTGGGACAGGTTTTTGTGCTGATTCAGTTTTTGGCAAACATATGCACTGTGATGCAAACACTGCAGACATCACGAACAAGCTCACGTTGAAAATTGTGAATTAAATTATCAAAATGTTGTCATAATAGGAGAATGAAAATGTAAAAGCACTTCCCAGACTTCTGGCATAAAATGGATGGGCAGTGTTGTGTACTTTGGCTTTGTTTGTCTTCCTTGGTATTGTGGAGCCCACTCGTTTGTGACCACTCCTTAAATGTAGCTCTGTTACTGTTTGAACTCCAGAGGCCCCTAAGGGCCAACACAGACCAATCCCCATCCCAACCCTCTGTTGTTTGTTTTGCCCTCATTTCTGTGTGAATACGAGTGACTGTGTGTGTGTGTGTGTGTGTGTGTGTGTGTATGTGTGTTAATGTGGCTCTGTCATTGTAATAGCAGCCTGGGGACAAAGACGTTGCTGGAGGAAATCCAAGCACGCTCTCAGCCAATATTGACTCTTTCTCTCTCTATACCTCTCTTTCTCTTGATCTGTGTGACTGTGTGCTTGGTTATACCTGTCGCAGTGCAGGAAGAGGTGTAATTCTCAGGTAGTTTATTGTACATGTTGCCTGGGTTGTAGGTCTACAAAAAAGTGGGAGATTTTTTTCAAAATGTTTTCTTCACAGTAGTTTCTTTATTGGATTTATGTTAAAAAACAGATTTTGATATCCTAGCAACCAATAGGATAGTTTCTTCACATGTCAACCAATTTTTATGCCTCAGAGAAAAGTAGGAAAAATAGTACAAGTCATCTGTATCTGTAAAGTAAATACAAGTATCTTGTTTTCAGGTGTGATGGTAAATAGAAAAGAACCTAAACAGTGTCAGTGTTTCATGTACAGTATGTTAACAGGAAGCAATTCATTGTGCTAGCTTTATAAAGCAGTATAAAGGGGAGGTGTATTTAAAAAAGCTGTATTAACTTTTTAAAGCATTACTTGCAAAGTTTAATACTTATAAAAAGCATACAAACAGTATAGCCCAGGGAAAAAGAGGTTACGTGAAAAAAAACTAATGAGTCAATAAGTCGAGCATCTGTATTTGAACTGGCATCAGCAAATAGATACTGTATATTCAGCAAGCAGTGACAAGCACAAACTGTAGTTCTTCTTGTTTTTAAGGGTCACAAGCCAAAAATCATTGGGAGCCACTGACCCAAAACACAGTGTTTTGCTTTACCATTGAATAATAATGTGTCTCACTTATAAATTCAGTGAGGTTTTCCTCATTGCTGTTGTGGCTAATGGAGTTTTTATGGTTCAAGTTAATGACCAACCTCCTTGGTGTGGCTTGTTTTAAAGACATAACCCAAATGCTGATGTGTGTTGAGGGTGTTAGAGCAGGAACACTGTTCTACTAAAAGAAACCCTGCAAGAAGCAGCCAGATGTTAGAGAGAAAGTCAGTGTCACCACAAATGCAGTGGTTGTCTGTTTACAAAAAACCTGTTCACACATATCACAAGAGGACATAGTCTCCTTTATCACTGAAGCTATGCAGCCATGCAGTTACATGTAGTTTGGATTCCTATCTACCAGAATTTTGAGATATCTAAAAATCAAATGCCAACCAAATGCAACAGGGGTAAAAGGAGTTTTCTTTGTGTTCGAAGCGTTGAAGAGAGACATTTGAAATACTGACAGTATTTCAGAAACGGTATCAAGGAATTTCAGACTTTTAAGGATGTCACTTCCTTTTGCACTTGTTATTTCGAGTTGTTGTGGAGGTTTTGATGGTTTCACTTGTCAGCTAAAGATTAAAAACATCCTTCTAGTCAAAATATATTTTATTCAAGCAGCAATCCTGAAGACAGAAAACACCATAGTTTAAATTAAAGCATGTAAACTTCTCTCTCCTCCCCGTGTGTTTTTGGCAGATCTTCATTACAGTCAACTGTCTGAGTACAGACTTCTCCTCTCAGAAGGGCGTGAA
>JAUBNQ010000003.1:9354614-9369035 GCA_032353495.1 Ctenopoma kingsleyae
TTTTTTTTTTGTCAAGAGAAGCATATGCTATCGGAAAAAGTATATATTTCTTAATTCTGTGCTTTAAAATGTGCATGTAAATACATATCATTAAACAATAAAATTGTCAATGAATATTTTTGACTTGGAAGTCATTGTTTTGTCATGTTGTGGTGCAGTCATTCACACGTCATGCTTCTCTTAAAGTGTGACTCGAATCATAACCACAAACACATTAAAGCATTCAAATTGCAGTCTGTTATTTACATTTGCATTCAGACTATTTACATACAGTACATGCTCTTACATTCCATGATGCAGCAGATAATTTGTAAAGCTTAAGCCTCAGCAAGTGTTTCATTTAAATGAGACTTATGTTTAGGAATCAAGAACAATCCAAAGGTGATAAACCAAAGATACAGGTTTAACAAAAGGAATTAATACATTGATACTATGAAGTACAAGTGAAACATTTGTGGCACATTGTGCTATACAAAGATTTACATTTTTAAATGTGTTTAAATGAATCTGTTCTTAAAATACACAAAGGGCCTCCACAGTCACACAAGCGTTTTTAGTTATTATTAGTCGATCAGACCTCTGTTAACACTGCAGAAGCTTTACTATCAAGAGCTCTAATCAATAGGTGAAAATACCAGGGTATGTGAACCATACCTGTGAAGGAGCTGTGATATGTCCACTTCTCCTTCACAGGTATGGTTGCTGTTAATTGTTCTTTAAGCGTGTTTAGTTTAGTCAATTACTATAACAATAATTTTAATCTGTCCATCTTGTTTGTTGACCTTAACAGCCATATTTATCTCAACTTGCGATATTCAGTATGTAAGAAGAAGTGGGATGAAAATACATTTATTCAAATTTAGTGCAGACTACGATAAAAATCATTTTGATTAAGATAGAATCTTACCTGCACTTGACACCAGGCTGCGTGAGTTCATGAGATTCGACTGCTTGGAGCCAAACCAATTGTTTGTTTTGGTAGAGTGGTATATAATGAGCATGCAGACTAATTTTCTTTTTTTGACATGTCTCAAAATTAGATACATTTGGATTGTGTTTAAATGGATGCTATGAAGGACCAAATAAAAGAGCAAATAAAAAGGTGATGATGGAAAATCATTTGCCAGTTCCTTCTTACAGCTGGAAGGGTGCAGGGACTTACTTTAGTTGTAACAGATACAGCAGGAGACTTGTCAAACTTAAATTATGTAAACCATAAACACATAAAGACACGATCATTTGGTTACATTCAAGATTGAACCTGAGACCTACAGTAAATCTTACTTTACATGTTCAGCTGTAAACCGACTTCAGGAGCTACAATTTAAATGACTGCATGACTTTTTAAAATAATTCATTAATTTACCCCTTACATTAAAGTTTGATTGTAATGCCTCACTGCAAAAGGTCGTCAGCTGTAGAAATTTAAAGGCTTTAGTTGTAAAGCAGTTACCAACAGTATGCAAGAATGATGTGTTATATGAAGTAACAAGTAGCAACATGTAAACAATGACTAAAGCCTTGTATAGAAATAGATGAAACTCTTGATTTATACCTGTTAATTACTTTTTTTCATAGCCTCCAGACATTCAACACAAATATAAAATGCAGCTCTAACATACAGTGCATTTGAGTTAAACTGTTTTCTCTCCTTTTGTCATGAGCTCAGTGAATCATTTTTGGAACCAGAGACAACATTTTTAAAACAAATCAAAATAATGTTGGCGCATTTCATCCTAACTGCAGTACAAATCTCAATAAGGCACACATTATACGTCATCTTTCCCCATTTCACTTCAACAAATAAATGGATCTGTATATACATTATGTTACACCATAATGTGAATGATTCATAGTGCAAGCCAATCACAAGAACCTTGGCTTTAGCCGTTTTACACAAAGCTGCCCATTATGTAAGGTTGTTTACTCAGGTGTTATGTTGTGGTTTGCACACATTGCAGAAGGTGCAGAGCTGAAAAGCTGGTTGTCAGTGGAGCTCATCCCAGGAAGTTAACAAAAGTCACCTTCACTCGTAAAGGTCTTACTTATGCACGCTGATGCCTGCCTTTAAGTCCTTTGCCATCAGAACTGCTACAGTACAGTATGTGTCCATACGTTTCATTCCTCTGCCTTTGAATCGACCCATAAAGAGCCATCAAACCTGGAGAAAATTAGACAAATTTAGCTTCTTGTGGTGTTATTTGTTTAATGTTTGTGTGAGTATGAGTTTATGTGTAAGATTTTTGAAATAAGACATTTTCTGGAGTGAATTACAATGACAGAAAGGAGTAATAAAGTAGTAAATGCAAGTAATAGGTGCACTAAGTGTGTAGTGAAGGTGATGAAAATGACTTCTTGAAGATGTGTGTATACCCTTGGTGTGTGTGCAGTGTTGTTCATCAGGCTCTGTCTCAGCAAGCCTGTCACCACCTCGAGCTCTTGCTCAGCCTCCCGGATGTTTGGGTCCAGCTGGAGGACTTCCTGGAGGTCACTGCTGGCAGACAGGTAGTCCTAAGACGAGGACACACACAGACACAGTATAAACACGCATACAAGATGAAACTAAGAGATGGAGGAAAAATAATGTCAGAATTAAATGCACAGTCTGACCCTAATCTAACACCTTTAAAAGAATCAACATCAGTGTGTGTATCTGTGATGAGGACTGACACCTGTAAACCTTTATAAGCCAGGGCTCGTCTGTAGAAAGCTTTCTTGTTGCCCGGCTCCAGCTGCAGAGCAGTGTCACAGTCCTGTTTAGCCTCTTCAAATCGCCCCAGTTTCAGCAGGCAAATGGCTCTGGAGAGAGTGACGAAAAGGTATGAAATAAGAAGCAAAGTTAGGATTTAACTTACGTGCAAGTAAGACTTTACGATACGTCGTTTCACATACCTGTTTGTGTAGAGAGCACATTCATCAGGTTTTATTGTGAGACATTCAATGTACTTCTGCAGAGCCTCCTGGTAGTGTCCTTTCTTGACAAGTTCATTGCCTTCCTGTTTCAGTAAAGTAAAGCGGGCCTCTTTTCTTCTGGCTGTTAACAGAATAATTCAAAAATTCAGTATTCAATACAGTTAGACAGTGTTACTCATTTTCAGTGAGTCAATATCGTTTTGACTGGTCAAAACAAATAGCAATGAGACTGAACTAGATTTTGTGAAGGGTTCATTTTTCTTCAGTGGAGGTTATGGATGTGTTGCTTGTCAGGACAGATTGTGTGGAATGCCTTTCAAGAAACATTCCCCATCAATGCAGCTCACAGACTTTTCAGGAGTGATCAATAAATCCATCATCCTGTCAGCAGCAGTGTGGACGGGGGCAGAGAGGAAGTGTCATCTCCTGCTTACAGAGTGCTCTGCTGTGCTAAGAAAGCAACTATTTCCAATGAGTTGGAGAAAACACAGAGGCACTTAAAAACGTTCATGGGTTCTCACAGGGACACAGACAGATGATCACTGTCTGGTCTTATCAAACGACCCAATTTTAAATCTACGTAGTGAGCAAGCTTTGAAAGTGACGGTGAAAGTCTTTTTACTCCAAAAATCCTTTTACAGCAGAGAAACTAAACTGTTCAAGAAAACATACAGATTCCAATTCAATCCCCACTGCAAATGTGAATATTCTGTCATAACAGAATATGAAAACAACAAAACAGTCTATTAACACACTGCTTTTCCACAGTTTGCCTGCTAACGTGCAATAAAACCGTACACTAATAACCATGCAGTAGTGTGAAATCAGATATTTGGCAGCAGAATAAGGACCTTGGCTTTGGCTGTCGGAGGCAAGAGCAGTTACAAGCATTCAGAGAATAATATAATTTTTAATTTCAACAACAGCTCAACCTAAGTGCTTTACAGAGGAAAGTTGCCCTGTAGATGAACTCAACAATCAAGAAACATTAGAACATTAGTTTTTCTTATACATGTTTATTATATGGAAGACAGTTTCTGTTTTAGAAAACAATATGAGTTCGTTCTAATTTTGTAATTAATTTTCTTTCTTTCTTTTTCCACACTTATCACACTTTTCCCAAATGAAACTCAGCATCACTTAGTGAAAACCCTGCATCATTTAAACAGCAGAGAGGGCATTAAGTAAAGTGATACAGACATTACCTTGTTTCCAACTGCAAAATGGAAATCCAATCATTTGTTTATCTTTACTGAAAACAAAACAAGGATTGTGGCTGCACTGACTTTCTCTCCTAGTTTCAGATTGAACACCGCTCACAAGATCTCACATTTTCAGCTTCAGAATTACAGATGTTGGTATACTATCCATTAAATGCATAAACCGGTGCGACAAAAATGGGCTTTACCAAGCGATATATCATGTTAAACACTGACATGAACACACCTCCCATCCGTTTCCCCAGCAACAGCAGTTTGCGACTCTAAAATCGGCACAGTTCTGCCGAAGTGCTATAGTAATCAAATGTTCACATATGAGTGTTTCTGTACTGACTATATCCTGTGCTTTATCTATGTATGATTTAAATCCTGTGTTTGGAGTTTTTACTTGGTAAATATGAACAACGCTGTTTATTAGATAGTGTATGTGAATATTTTATAACCGTATACTGCATATATTTAAATGTATTTAAATATGATATATGTGCAGTCTAACAGTCTGTGTATCCTACAGGAAATCTGACCTGGATTTTTCCATTACAGCAGCACTACATTCTGTGTGGATTGCCTTCTCCTCTGCATTATTGATGATCCACCCAGACACACATACACACACGTTATCTCCAGCAGGAGTGCCTTCACTCAGAGCCTGACCAACTTCTGCTGCTGCTGCCTTCTATAATTCAACGCTTTCATTTAAGATTTTACCACCCATTAATCAGACGATCTTTTAAAACACACATTTTATTCTGGGATACCACTTTTTAATCCCAGTTAAACATAGCCATTGCTATTACTGGGTAATGCATCGTATGAGGTTGTATGTGCGCTGTGAATAATTCAAGAGGAAACCAGGAGGTTACAAAAATGACTCCACAATAAGCTTATAAGAAGTGATGTCACTTACCTTCCTCTTGTGCAGCCCTGGCGGCTCGGGCCTGAGCCAGCTCGATGCTGATCGGTTTCTCTCTGTGTTGCTGCTGGACAGACAGAGGGACGACAGGAATCTCTGGTAGCTTCTCTCTCCACTCAGGTCCGTCCTGCTCGATCAACAACTTGGTGATCCTGGAAGAAGAAGCGAGCACAACACATGGTCGCGGCAAAACGGGTTTAAAGGTACAGGTTTTATATTAGATTCACGATGGAACCACATTAACAAACACTAACAAAGTGGGCTCTCCTTTGTGTGACGTTTGTACACAGAGTGAATGGAACACAGACATGTTTTGTGCATATCCACAACACTAGATACAGACCAGATGTTTCCTACAACTTCCCAATATCCCAACCAAACTCTCAAGGAGATCATTTCAGTAGAGAATCCTGATTTGCTTCTATGGTGTTTGGCCACTTTTGAACGAACTCAGCAACTGCGTTGACTCGATAGCTTCCATTCTTTCTACACATTACAGCAGCCACACAAGGGCAGCTTCAGTTTTGAATCTTTAGCTGAGTGGAGCTCACCTGTGGACGCTGTCATGGGCTGCCTGAACCCCAGTGTCTAACTGCAGAACAGTCTTGTAATCCACATAGGCCTTTCTGTAGCGCTCCAGTGACTCATAGGCCATAGCTCTGCGCAAGAGAGGCTTCAAGGAGTAGGGCTGCAGCTCCAAAGCCCTAAGAGGATCAGAGAGATGTAGAAACAGAGGATCAAACCATCTACACCTGCACACTGTGTCACAGGTGGAATTGAGCTGATTCAATTGAAGCTTTCCATTCATAAAGATGTGAGTTAGTATTTGCTTTAGAGAGAGATGTTCCTGCAGCTTCCTGAACCCACAACCACAATGAAAAACAAATCTCATACATGCAAAGCTGTGGTGCATTAGATTGACTACGTATAAAAGCAGAGCAATATATTGTCTGAGTTATTAGTCATCTGTTGAGCTCTGGTCTGTGACAATCACATGAGCAGAACTGACATTGGTCACGTACATGGTGCAGTCCTGTATGCAGTCTGTGCTGTTCCCATCTTTCAGGTAACAGGCGGCTCTGTTGGAGTAGAGAATGCACAGGTCTTCTGGACTGTCAATGCCTGCAGGGATACAACCATAGCCACTCATCACGAAGCACCAGACACTGAAAGAACACTCCAGTCATTGTTGATCTCAGTATAAAATACATTCAAAACATGCATTCAAGCACTTTTGCACTTAAAAACAAGATGCCAGTGGTTTGGACATTTTGGCCTTGGCCTCGGTTGACTAAAGAGAAATTAAGTGGCTCAATTTTAAGTCAAGATTAAGCATTAAAGAGATGCTGAGGGTGTGAGTAGAGAGATGGATGTGTTAGCAGTCCGTCACGTAGGTTCATTTTCTACTCCGTCTTTTCTCCTGTTAACCCTCTCTGCAGTTTCACAACTAGAGAATCAGTCACTATTCACTGCTTCAGTACCACAGATGTCAACATATTTAATACTGCTCTACATTTGTGTGTGTTTACAATATTAATAAAGACATCATTACATTGTGGTCAGTCAGTCTCAACACATAATTCTGTTAAGTGTGTTTTGATATTAAGTAAAGTCTAGTCTAAATGTTTTAAGTCTGTCTCCTATCCTGCAGAAACACCTACCACTCTGGCCAGCAATGAGAGTAAGAGTTGGCTGAGTGCTCTTAAAGGCGCAGCATGACATTCAGTCTTACCTAAGCCTGACACCAGCACATGACTTATATCTGTGGTCAGTTGTGTTGTTTTGTGCCAACACTCAACTCCCATTTACAAATTTACGAATCAAATTCGGGAATGTTCGACAGACAAGCAGATCAGAAAATGAACAGCTTGTGTTGCATCTTAGAAAACTTGAGTGCTTGGTATGTTGATTTGGTTAAAAGAGAAAATTTATGCAGCATTGCAAGCAGTGACATAAGGCACTCATAACTGACATGAGACACTACGTTTATCTGATACCCTTAGAAGGGCTGACACACATATGCTGTATAATTTTGGTTATCTGTTTCTGTTCTTAAATATTTCAGCTTAAATATTTAGTTGTTTCATTTAGTAACAGAACTAAATAAAAAAAACAACAAGATAAACATAAACTATGATAATTTAATAATCATTTAAGCTATTTTTAGGCTTTTTTTTTTTTTTTTTTTTTTAATGAATTTGCACCCTCACCTGCTTCAGTACATCCCTCAATGGCCTGGGTGTACTTCTCCAAAGCGTCTGAAAACTGGCCATGTTTGAAGAGGTGGTTTCCCTCATTCTTGAGTCGGGCCAGGTGAGGAGGAAGGGCCCCAGCAGGAGCATCGAGGTAACTTGTATCCACCGCAGGGCTGTCCTGCTCCTTTTTTACACTTGCGGGGCTGGTTTCCCTCTGGATGCCATTAACCAAACCCGTCTCTGGAGCTCTCCGAGTCTGGGTTTTTTCTGCGCTGCCTCCACCCTGGCTTCTGATGCCGCTCCCTGCTGTGGCTGAATCCGATCTAGTTCCCCCTCCTCCGTAACCCGGAGGTTTCTCCTGTGCGTTCCCCATAACTGCACTCCCTCTGCAGTGTGTTCAAACTCTTCCTTATCGCTTTATTCTCTTAGCTGCAGCGACATCTGCGCCTGGCCGGGGATTTCTGTTGGACCCGCCCCCTGCGTGAGACGTCAGAAGTGACCTCACTGGATGCGGGCGGGGTGTGGAGGGGCACGGCGATGCAGTGCTGCTGTAGGACAGCTCTGATGGGAGAGCCTCGGTTTAGACTTCATGCCGATGAAAGACCCAACTTCTTCAGGGGTGTGGAAAAATGACCTGCACGCCAGGCCATAAATGCAGTGTCCTTTATAAGAGTGAAAGTATGTGCCTAAACTACTTCACTACAAGTAGAAGTAGCATTTCATATTCTTATTAAAATCTGAAGTACTATGTACATGCTCCACAATGTGCTCTCAGTACAAATACTCCACTATGAAATAAATTTATTAGGCTACTAAGCCAAGTCGCTCAACCTATAGCTTACTTCTTCCCACTTCTGGTTGATAAAACACTCTAAGATCAAACATTACAAAAATACAGTGAAAGTTGCCAACACTGTGGATTAATCTTTATAATCAAAACTTAATTTTGGTGGAGATATGAAAATATTTTTTCTTTATGTTGGTGCTCTCCGTTCTTCATACTGTTGCTAGGCAATATTTCTCTCTTAGCTAAATGAATATAGGAACAATAGAAAATAGAGAAATAAGCCTTAAAAACAAAACTTCTCAATTCATGTTGCTGCATTAAGCTACATTATCAAAAATTATAATCAACATAATAAGAAGACCAATAAGTAAAAATTAAACACTGAAACAGTCATGGTCAGTGAAAATGTTTTAATATACCAAAACTTTCATTGTTCACCCTCAAGTCTACACAGACACAAAATGGTGAGTCTAAACCACAATTCAGAAATATGGAGCCAGACTTGCAGATAAATCTATGTACATGGTCATATCTAACAAATTCTAAACACACTAACAATCAAAACAGCTGCTCTCTTCTTCTTCTTCTTCTTCTTCTTCATCATCTGGCATCAAAAACAACCACTGAAATCTTTAAGTCAAGGAAATGTACGGATATTTTAGTCTATACAATAAATGAAAAGCTTTTGACATTCAAATATGTGCATATATTCAAAACCTTGTATATTTGTGCCATTTTACTGTCAGTGTCAGGACCGTCAGTGAAGTAGTGGTCCATATTTGGTTCCATATAAGATAAAATCAGCCCATTACCAATAAAGAAATTGAGAAAATACAGTAAATATATCTGATATTAATTTGTCTTCTCTATAATCTGTAATCTGAGATCCCTATCATTGAAATTTCTATGAGCTCAGAGGTGTGTTATCATTCCCAAGTCAAATGTCTATTATTTCAATCTTTTAAATATTTCTGTAGAAATGTTTGGAAACAATCTGTAGCCCTTAATATTTTTTTATGCTATAAAACGGTTGCTTACATTGATTTCTATCCCAAGTAAAGGATACATCTCTTTGTTCTCTTCTTGTACATGATCCTGTAGCCACATTCTCTACATCGGATTGGATCTCGGGCCTTAATTTCATTTTCAGTGTGACATTCTGCAACAAAAAATAGGAAGAACATTAAAGAATAAAAAGGCAGAACAGATTAGTCGGTCAAGAGAAAGTGAATCTGCAACTAGTTTTGTTGTTTACAGATATTTAGTCCTATCAAAAATGTTATTCATAACATAACAAAATATAACAGGAAGTTTAACAATTTCAAACAAGTTGTAGACGGAAAGATTAATCAATTAATAGTAACAGTACTACTGGTGGATCAGTTCTCCTAAAAGAGTAGTAGTTGTTTTCAAGTGCAGGACAACAGAAACCCCGAAAACAGAAGCAGTTTGAGTAGTACTCGGATTGATTGTAATTGTTAGATGGAAAAGTTGTTAGAGCAGATCTGACAGAATCGTTAGCATTAGTAATGATGAGTAGCTGTACTGTTACCACTAGTAAAATAAGCTATGTACCTCCACATATGTAGATCATAGGCTGTTGCTTGGGTGGTTGCAGATCTTTCTGTGCATCCATTTCAGTCCTTTAAGAGATAAAGAGGGGACTGTAGAGTTCATCACATCTGTGATCGTTACAGCATGCTAACACACAAACAGCATGATGGAACCGACGTGATTAATTTAAACGGTTACGATGGGCAGTGCTGGTTCACAATACTAGCGTTTAAGGAGTCTAACAATACAATATGTCTACAGTAAATATAGAATACACACAAAAATAAGATTAAAAATACGACATCTCACCGTTTTAAACACTAACTGCTAGGTGTTTACCTCTCTTTTCGTCTCACACGGCGCTTCCTTTTCGCACATGCGTAAAAGCGCCCAGTTAACCTCGCAGTAAAGTGGTTTGTGATTGGTCATAACGCTCTCCCTCGTCTTTGGCATATTTGTGTTATTTTTAACAGCGTTAATGACGTGAGTATGTGGCAACTTTGGCTGCATGTAGAAGTGATTATGGTTTATTTTCTGCAGGTTATTAATATTTTCCTAGAGTTGTAAAGACAGAAGTTGTCCTATTTTTGTTTTGCACTCCGATGTAGGGGGCGCTGTGGTGAAGTTGTATCTCCAGATTGTCGATCATCTGACGAACACACAGCTGGCCCTCCACTAGTTTTTGACAACAACGACTTTGTCGAGAATGTTCGCATCTTGACTGCTTCCCGTTAGACTGCCATTACTTATTATCAGCCCGTTGCCTTTTAGAAGCTGTATATCATGGAGCCAACTGCGCCCAAAAGGTTTGTGTCTATTCGATTGGTTTAAAACGTGCTTTCAGTGTTAGCGTTAGCTAGCTATAAGGCTAGCTAACATAGGCGGTAGCTACCGCTTAGTTAGCTGTCGATGCTAGCTAGTGAGCTTCACGGTTTTTCTTTGAGATTTTCACCCGAGTTAATTTGAGTAAGCGATTTTAGGGCACACTCTTTACGAAATCCACAAGTCTTGTGCTAAACGCCTAATATCGCTCAGTTAATATTAACTCAGTTGGTTCCCTATACGGCAGCAACACCGAACTAGAAAAGTGACTTTTGGCTTACCCATTTGAATCGACGTTATTATGTGGCCATGAATTATAGGATAATGAACTGTGCTGAAATCAGACTCACGCCTCCGTGTGAGACAAACAAGTCTCCCTGTTAACCGTTTAGTTTATTTTCTGTGCCACTGCGATCATATGTTGTCCTGCCACCTTGATTTCATTAAAGTCAGTCTTGACATTTTCTTTGATGACTGTTTTTTATGTAGGGCTAAGACAATTTAGAGTTTAGTTTTTGTTATTTTGTGAGGCAAAATGGTCACTTTTTGATGACTTCAGCTTCTTTTCTCTTCTTTTTTCTGTCAGTGTAAAGTGAGCATCTTTGGGGTGGTTTCACTTCTCAACACTTTAATCAGTAGCAGTACTTCAGTATTTAAACAATTTTCAGATTTTTGGTGATTGGTTTTCTTTTAACTAATCCTTTCAGCACTATTAAGAATAAAACATTTGGTAGCTATCTGTCTTGAATAAACTACCTACTTCCTCAATTGAGATTGAGGCTTATTTAACCTCTCAGATGTTGCTGCCCTGCCTAATTTATAGTATAGAAAGACACCAATATGCAAACCTCTACATACCCAGTAGGTCATACTTGTATGTGTCTGTTTTGACTGTGCACTAAAATCATTGTCATTGTGTTTGTTTAAAATGCACACATACAGTGTTGTGTGGTGAACATAATCACCACTGGTAATTTATTTATAACATACTGCTTGAGATCACTGTAAATTTGATGATGCTCTTGCTGTACTCACACTGTAGTTTCTTTGAGTATTATTATTATAATGCGGTTACAAAGTTGTTATAGATTTGTTCTATTTTTTTTTACAGCAAACTGAAAAAGTTGAGTGAAGACAGTCTGACTAAACAACCAGAAGAAGTGTTTGATGTTCTAGAGAAACTCGGTGAAGGGTAAGATGTTTCTGTCACACTTGTGTGTTGCTGACTGAAAATGTGGAGTTGAACATTTTAAAAAGCCCCTCTTTTGTTGTGTATTACATTGATTTGTTATTAATGTCTGCTATAAAACGCATTATAGACATATCATTTGTGTGTGTTTAGTTCCTATGGCAGCGTGTTCAAAGCCATTCATAAGGAGTCAGGCCAGGTAGTGGCCATAAAGCAGGTTCCTGTGGAGTCAGATCTGCAGGAGATCATCAAGGAGATTTCCATCATGCAGCAGTGTGACAGGTGATTAAAAAATACACCAGAACCCAAATTTCATTACAAAGATCAGATTTAAGCATCCATTTTGTACTTTTTAATCGTCATTGTCCTAAGTTAGCCGTTGATTTAACTGCCTAAGTTCATTTGTTATTGCAGCATTCTAGTTTCTTGATCTGTGTGATGTTTTCTCACTTCTGCTCTTTTAGTTGTAAGTGGAGCTATTTGTTCTCTTTTGATAACCACTCTGTTTTGCGTTTCCTCCTAGCCCTTATGTAGTGAAGTACTATGGCAGCTACTTCAAGAACACAGACCTGTGGATTGTCATGGAGTACTGTGGAGCCGGCTCTGTCTCTGACATCATCAGACTGCGCAACAAGACGGTACCTAAAGAGGGATACATGTGTAGTGAAGTAGTAAAATAGTTGTTTGTGTACCAGTATATATTATACCAGTGTATAATATATATAATAGAAATAATTTGGTCTGGCCTGTTTAAAAGTTAATTACTTGTTTTCTGTTGACGTAAACCTTGACAAAATTAAAATCTCAGATACACTCACATAAAAAATTAATTCACAATGTGGAGCTAATGTAGCTGTACTGTGGAAGGAAGAATGTCCTGATTGACTCTGTCCATGACTTAACTGGAAAAACAAAGAAAATTTTAGAACTTACCTTACCTACTTTTTCTTTCCCCCCTCAGTTAACAGAGGATGAGATTGCAACCATCCTGAAGTCCACACTGAAGGGTCTTGAATACCTTCACTTCATGAGGAAGATCCATCGGGACATTAAGGCAGGAAACATTCTTCTCAACACTGAGGGCCATGCCAAACTGGCAGACTTCGGAGTAGCTGGACAGCTAACGGTAACATTATAATCAATGTTTGAGGGTTTATACTACACACAGTAAAGTAAATGTTCTAATCAATTTCCACTTGGAAATTTAGGCTAATTTTATGAATCTGCATGAACTAATTTGAAACCTTAGTTAATAACAATCAACAATTAATCAATGTTTCTCTCTGAAGGACACAATGGCAAAAAGAAACACTGTGATAGGTACACCATTCTGGATGGCCCCAGAGGTGATCCAAGAGATCGGCTACAACTGTGTGGCGGACATCTGGTCCCTAGGCATCACATCCATAGAGATGGCAGAGGGAAAACCTCCCTATGCCGACATCCATCCCATGAGAGTGAGTGTAAACATGGACAGGGTTTTTGAATGTGTGCACTTTTCCAATATTGCATTTCTTAGTGAGGTACCAAAAAAGAAAAATATGGTATGAAGTTGTTTTTCTCCCTTTGTTAATCAGTCACTATGTTCCTCCAGGCTATTTTCATGATCCCCACCAATCCTCCTCCAACCTTCAGAAAGCCTGAGCTTTGGTCAGACGAATTTACAGACTTTGTCAAGAAGTGTCTGGTCAAAAACCCAGAGCAGCGAGCAACCGCCACACAGCTGCTACAGGTTGGCATAAAATGCACAACACTTAGGTGTACACCCTCAAGCACCTGGTGTTGTAGATGATGTAAAAGTGCAAATGTTTTTCTCATCACAAAGTGGTAAAATAATGTGTACACAACTCTTTTTTTTTTTGTGGTGATCATCCAGCACCCATTTATCAGCCAGGCCAAGCCAGTCACAATCCTGAGGGATCTGATCACTGAAGCCATGGAGATGAAAGCTAAGAGGCAGCAGGAGCAGCAGAGAGAGATGGAGGAGGACGACGACAACTCTGTACGTTTGCTGACATGTTGTTCCAGTAACCAGCTTTACGTTAAGGCTACATGTCTAATAGTCTTGTTCTTGTGTCTTCCAGGAAGAGGAAACAGAGGTGGACTCTCACACTATGGTGAAGTCAGGTTCTGAGGGTGCAGGGACCATGCGGGCCACTAGTACCATGAGCGATGGAGCCCAGACTATGATTGAACATGGTAGCACAATGCTGGAGTCAGACCTGGGCACTATGGTCATCAACAGTGATGATGAAGAAGAAGAGGAAGACCATGGTTCTATGAGGAGTGAGCACATATAGTTTATGTGAATAATATATGCAGAGTCAAACGTACTTGCTTGATAACATCATAAAATCCCACGTTTTCAGCCAGACCCACTATTTTGTTTTGACTAGCAGAAGACTCATTTCACACGAATTCTGGACAGTGTCTAGAGATTCAGATATGGACATTTATGGAGATATGGAGAGTTGCTCTTTCACACATATAGCACACAACAGGAGACCGTCCTTGTGAGACATGTTTTCTCTTGGGGTAAATAGTCCATTTAGTGCCAGTAAGGGATCGTCCCTGGGTAGAGTGTGTAAGAGGAAGGATGTAACACAAAAAGTAACCTGTGGAAACAACAGTGTTTTGTTTACAGTGCATTGAAGCAGCACAAGTTGCATGATTCAAAATTAGGCATTGTGTATACATTATATATATTATTATATATTGCTGAATGAGCTACAAGCGTGATACAAAACCAGTAAGCATGATAAATATTCCCATACTCTGATGTGCTGAACTAAAACGCCCACTTGCTCACTATGAGCTATCTGGACAGA
>JAUBNQ010000003.1:9376233-9391363 GCA_032353495.1 Ctenopoma kingsleyae
CGCTGCTCTCCCCAGGGTGAGTACAAACTACATTATTATAGCAGTTTAGAACTGCATACTACGTACAGCAAGAAAAAGTAAATCAGCTGTTTGCATTTTCTTGTTTTTTGCATAAATTGGTCATGAAATGTGATCTGATCTTCACATCACAGTTTTTCTTAACTGATGAAGCTCTGTCTTGTCTTTGTTGAACACATTTATCAAACGTACAAAATGATGGTGGAAAAAGTCAGTGAAACTAATAAAGTGGTTTGGCAGCAATAACTTGAAGCAAGTGCTTCCTGTAGCTGTGGATTAGACCTGCACAGTGTGCAGGAGATATTTTGGACCATTTTTCCTTACAGAACATCTCAGCTCAGACATATTCCAAACAGCATGAAAACATCATCCCAACAGCGGCTGCTTTGCTGCCTCTGGACTTGGACAGCTTGCCACCTTGGAGAGGACAATGAATTCCCAAGTTGATCAGGGTATCCTACAGAATAATGTCAGGGTGGCTGTCAAGCTGAAGCTAAGAAAAATCTGGATGGTGCAGCAGGACAATTACCCTAAATATGAAAGTACAGAACGACTTCAGAGACATAAAATCCACCGTTTGGAGTGTCCCAGTCAGAGACCAGAGCTCTATCCAATGGAGATGCTGTGTTATGACCTCAAGAGGACTGTTCACACCAGCCAATTTAAGAATATGTCTGAGCTGAAACAAACCAGAAAGTTGCAAACAGTTACACTTACTATGCATGCTCATTGTAAGTAGGAATGCAGATAAGCTGAAAGTATTGCCCTATGCTGAAATTAATTAAATTAATTTCTGTCTTTGCGCTTTTCTTTTCAGGGTGGCTTGGTGGAGATTGAGGCTGTTGCTGTTCTCGGTCCTCTTTCTGACTCCTGACTAGTGGACCACATCACAAACAAGTTGTTGTCTAACCACAGCTCACATTATAGTTGCACTGTGGAAGCAGTATTATTTTTCCAGATGACACATGAAAGACCAGATCTGGCAGACTGGCTTTTTCCATACAGTCAGATTTGAATAGAAATTATTTCTGTCTGGCCACTATGGCTGACTGCACTGCTGAACACGTCTTTAGACTAGATCCCAACACAACAGCAGCACTTAATTCAACAGCATTTGATTAAAGAAATCGCATTCATGACATGTCTTTTGTGGCCTTTTTAATTTGACAGTAGTTTATAACAGATTTTAAAAAACATTAATATTTATCTCATTTGTGCTCATTTTAATCTTAGTAAAGCTCTTCAAAGTTATTGCAAACATGGTTGTAAAATCAAAGCCAGCTAGCTAAACAGAATATAATTTCATAAATCAAATATATTTTGGCTTTGGTTTTTGTTTTAACTTCAAACTGGTAGGTTGAAGTTAAAAACATGCACTGTTACAAATTTCTATTCAGTTAATAAATAGATACTTTAATTTTAATTTCATTTCAGATTCACTTGAATTAAATAAAGTTATTTGGAAATGATCTAACAATATAGACAACTCTAAGTGCTGTAGAACTCTATGTACAGTTTTCAAGCAGAAATTGCAGCCATACACGAAGAGATGAAGGCACAGTGATGTCTGAGGAGCCCGGACTGAAAGTGATTATCACAGGGTCTGTATGTTGGCAACAAGACAATATCTCTCTCTCACTCACTCTCTCACACACACACACACACACACACAAACAGACACACTATACTTTCACTTATGCATACAAACAATGTAAGACATTTCAAATAAACTCATCTGTGTGGATATGTATGTTGCACTTCACTCGCTGGGAGCTGAAAACACAAAGAATGAAAACGTTGGCGTAGATATTTTTCTATGCATCATGTGATGTAATGTGGAAACGACAGCGCTGCTCACCTGGTGCCTCGTCTGTTTTGGGCTCTGAATCAGTAGCTGTGGCCTCAGCTTCTGAAACAAAGTCAATTATTTAAATCTATGAACAATAAATACAATCAGGTCACCCACATTTTCTTTAATAAAAGGACATAGTGTCTTTTTGTTTTTTGTAATTTTTGTCTTTGTTGGACAGTCCACAGTGAAGAGACAGAAAACAAGGGGACAACCATACTGCCCAATAAAAATGAAGTAATTTATACTTATACTCTACAAAGTCCACAGAACGTCCCTGGAGTTTCTAGGTAAAGTATTTATGGAGGAAATACTCAGTTCTGGTGGTTGCAGTGTTAGTCAGGTGTTCAGTCAGAGCAGTGGACTGAAAACCTCAACAACCACTGGATGTACAAAGTGTCATGGAAATCCATCCTTCCATGACACTTTGCACATTGAGGACATTCATGGATAATGAATTCTACTAACTTTGATGATCATCTGACCATCTGCACCATTATAAGTACAAAATTTTAATAAACAAATACTTTTTTGACCAAATACCAGCAAAAACAAAGATTCCCATCAGCCTCATCTGCACTTGTTAGCATGTAGCTCAAAGAGTCACTGTGCCTCACAAAGCTGCTGTATGTCAACTGGATGTCCTGTTTAAATGCATTTGGTATCGTTTCATTTGCTTATCTGTTGAACTGTCTTTGACAAGGCTTTAACAGCTGCATTGATGGATACCATGATAGAACACACATATTTTGCAATTTGGGTGAAATGGTTTCAGATATGGACAGAACCTGAGCTGAAGGCTCAGCTGGCCTGACATCGTTCACAACTAGTGGAAGCTCTGCATGCGTTGGCGTGCTCCAGTTTCTGTGTGGACGGCACCTTAATGAGATCACGGTGACAACAGTGTGTTGGCAACACACACACTCTGTGTACACGTACAGCTGAGGGTGAGTAAGGTTGGACATCAAGTCAAAGCAAAGGTTTAAAATGAATCTAATCTATTTCCAACTAAATTACAGATGTTTGGAGAATTATGAAAAATGTACAAATCTGTAATTTCTGTGTCAAACTGTACTTTTTACCGGAGCTGAGGAATAATGCAGTGGGTTGTTAGTAAACTACATTAATCAAATTTAACAACCAGTGTGAAACCAGCTGTATCAGAAGCAGCACATCACTTGTGAAGCTTCATTTAAGTCTCTATTTGCATTTACTGAAAGTTTTGAACTGAGCTGTATTAATGTAACTGTGGATTTGTGTTTATGCATAGTAAACAGAAGGAATAACTAAATTAATGATTCTCATTAAGATTTAACGAGTCTCTGTATTACAGTTTCCAACCTTATTGATGAAACATCTCGGGGTCACAGCATTTGAAAAAATAAAATCTTTGGTGATAATATGGAGTAAGATACGGATGCAAAGTAATTCTCCCATTACACGGTGCACACAAATTGGCTTTGCTACCTTATCCATCTTTCTTTAATGGCCTGTATTGTAGTGGCAGACAGTTTGCATCAGACAAAAAGGTAAATGAAGACCTGACCTCACAGAACTTTTGGCTGCTTGTGATTTGCATCACGAAGTAATAAGTGAACACACAACTCTGTGTGGAGCACTTCCATGTACAGACAATGATTTTATCAAGTGTGTAAAGAGTTTATTGATGTGCAAATGTGCAGTCATTTTGTTTTCTTTGTTGGAATTACATGATATGTGCTTGAAGGTTTCATTCAAGTTGTAACAAATACAAATATCCTGACTATATTATGTATGTATGTATGTATGTATGTACATATATGTCCCTCCTGCCTAACAACCAAGCTGACTTTGCTAAAATATTATAAGTGCTTATCTAGTAATACCCAGTGCTTCCAACCATTTTTATGAATGAAAATAAATAAAAAATATAATAAAAATAAATATGATGAGAAAATGATAACTTACGTGACTGATATAAATGACAACTGCTGGAAAACCTAAAACTATGTCCTCAATCAATCAAACCTCAATAAACAATTCAAATATTTAAAAAATGAAATATAATAGTTAAAAACTTAACGTTAATAACTTAGTTAATAATAGTTAATCAAGTCATTGTAATCTGATTAGGTAAGCTAATGCTAACTAAATTATTAGATGTGTGACTTATGAAGCCATTCCTGTGGCCAACTTGGTGTGTTAAAGGCTAAAGTTATGTCAGGCTGTTGTTAGATACCGCCTGGTTACGGTCATTGCCCTAGGACTGGGGCGGGTCTACAGAGATGGAAAGGACAATATGTTCACTACACAGGAGGCAGAGCAAGTTACTGCTGGTCGGTGCAAACAATTCTAAATTTTGTCTTTAATAAGTTGCCCTTCCCTCACTGGAAGACATCAATACTGTAATTATTGTTTTGTACATTTGCGACATCAACTTTCAATGGTGAGTTTGCACATGTAAAAATATCTTAAACCCAAGTGGTCTGGATCCCTCCATAACAGACTCGCTGACTTATATTTCCAATTTGAGAAAACGAGGTTGATGAGGCACACACAGAAATGAACACACAGCTATGCAGCTCCATCCTTATCTATTTTATTACTCTAACGCTTCACTGAAATGTCACAGTAGTCACAGTGTTAAAAGATATTGTGGAAAATGGAGTCATTTGTGTTAAAAACTGTCCTAAATGGAGGCTTGGAGCCTTGTGAAAGCTTAGCAGAAATCTTATTTATTATAACACAAAGGGGTTGTTCACCTGATCAGGGGGCTTAAATGAAAACTTAGCTTAACTTATTTCAAATCTACTTTGAAATGATTGTTTATGGGATTAAAACTCTCATATATTGTAGGCCTAATTTTGTTATATGGCATGTAGGGAGAAGAAAACAACAACAGAAGTCATTGAACTATCATATTATTTTGTTCCACACCAACATACCTTGCCCTGGAGTTGCAGCTGCAGCTGCAGGTTCCGAGGAGTTCGCTGCTGTGTCAGGGGTAGTGTCTTCTGCCGGAGCTTCTGCACCTGCAGGTGGACTGGCTGAAGCAGGTTCAGGCTCCTCCCCAGCCGGTGGAGCTGCAGCGTTGGTGCCTGCTGACGTAGCAGCTACAGCAGGTTCATCTGCAGGGTTAGCATCATCATCCTCAGGAAGTGCCTGGTCTACAATAGTTTCAGTGTCTTCAGCAACTGCACCATTCTTGTTGGCTGCCCCTGTCAAGAAGTATTAACACAGCACGTGATCCAAAACATCCTGTTTGTAGATAATAAAAAATGAAGTCATTGTAAAACTAGTTCAAATTTAGATCTAGTTAGAGTGCAGTAAAATCTACAAAATGCACAAATAACACAATCAGGTCTGTTTCAACTGTACTGATAAAATTCACATTTCTCATTTCTAAAAAAAAAAGTTATAAACCATATTGTTGCTTGTCATACAATAATGACTGAAAAGGCAAAAATCTTTGAATATAATAAAGGTAAGAAATATCTCATCGCAATTTAAGAGTAAAATTCACAGATAGTTATGTCTTCATGTCTCATGAGTCACTGGCCAATTATACCTCAGTGGGTCACATGGTCAGCAGTGTTTGATTTGACAGGAGTGACATTGTGTTAAGTAAAGTAACGGTAGTAACAGTAGTATTGTTCTTTGAACTTTGGCTAACAAACGTTACTCACATGCATTTGTCATATTCTGTATAAGTCTCACACCTCACAGGGTTTCACAGTAGCACAGATGTCTCCTTTGTTTCATGTCCTCTCTACTGTCTCTAATAAAAATGCTCCATAATGAATGTGTCCCACTACTACAGGACCAACACAAACAATCACTGTCAGGTAGCAAAACTTTCTTATTTAAATGTGGGACAGTTTGGGGTATCAGTACTGTGCTCATGACTTATGCCCTGTGCTCTATGTCTTGACAACATGATAGTTACAGAGTTTAATTAATCTAAAAACAGGGAGAAAAGCTAATCTATTATTATGGGTGCAGTAAAAACATTTTTTGCAACAATGAAAACGCTTTAGGACTTTATAACTCACATATTTATATCTTGTGATGAATTCAATTTTGCTTTATAATTTAAGAATGTGAAAATCTGACAGCACAGGGATCTTTCAAAGCAGTTTTTCACAAAAAGGGCAGAATAAGAACCATGTGTGCAATTCCATGGAAACAGAATTATTCTCGATCAACTGTTCATCCTTAAAATATTTGGGAAAAGAATAAAACCTATGCTTTTGATACTGGCCACGGTTCATTGAAAGTAAAACAATAGCGTAGAGACCTCCACTGACACATTAAAACCACAAAGAGTTAATGATTATGTGGATTGTGGTTAACAAACATTAACACATATCCCCACACTTCACAGCTTTATGAGCAGGCTGCTGTGTATTTATTGATAGTGTGTATCGCTTCCGTGTGGAACTTTTTCTGAAGGATTTGCATTGCAGTGTTTGCATGGATCATCAAAGTCTTAACCATCAGCTTTCTGTTTTCAAAGATGCTTCAGGCGAAGTGAATAAACAAAGTGCTTCTTGAAACATGAGTGACGTCAACAGGGACCTGTGACAGCAGAAACCTAAGTGGAAGCTTTTAATTCAGAACAGAGCAGATACTTCTGTCTTCAGAGATTCCAGCACAATATCAATGAATGTGATGTCTTCTCCAAAATGGGAACATTTTGCATTATATTTGTGGCTGTTTTTCCCACAAAAAGACAGAATTCTTTAAATATTTTATATGTTTTTAAGCCTGTACAGAAGGTTCAAAATGTTATGGCAAATAATTGTAGTAATTCAGTATTGTAGTTTACATAAATAAACCTGAGGTTACAGAACATCATCCTTCTTCTAGCATCAGGTGAAGGAAATAAGTCATGCAAAAATAAGAAAACATCCTGACAAATTTCCATGTGACCTCTTAGACAATCAAAACAGCGACAACAGGAACACATTGTTAGCTGTCATTCGACTGAAAAATCCACACAGAGACTTGCAAGTAAAGTCTCAAGATCTGCCATCCTCCCCCAGAAACAATAACATGATACTTAGAGCAAACTCTCCTTTTGCTTTCTGCGGTTTTTGGAGATCAGGGTCAATGCGACTGCTTACTTATGTGACTCTGCATGTGTTTCAATGCTTTTATGGCAATAATAGGCCTGCATATCTCTGGTGCAGATATTTAGAGTAAATTCCATTACATTTGTTACAAGCTATTAAATTCATTCTTCCCTAACACTGTTACTTAAATGAAAACACAGAGTTTGTGTTTTAGCTTAAAACATTTGCACCACAGCTGAACCATGTCTGATCCTCCACAACAAAGGAGTGTCCAAAGTGGCTTCTCCATTTCCTATTGAAACCGTAGACTGTCACCAAATCGGCTGTCATGTCATTGTCTCTCTCAGGGACGACAGAGCCACAAACCACTGTTAAATAATGACAGTAAACTTTCCCATCCTGTCACTGTGGAGTTCTGGCACACTAAAAATAAAGACATCAGATACTGTACCCAGAGGATAGACTGATGTTAATTTGCATGTAGACATCCATCACAGCAGTGTTCACTACAATTAAATGGATGATGCAACTCTATATGGACACATCAGTTCATGTCCATGGTTACACCATTTCCAACAACATATTTCATATTTACATAAAAACTACTTTAAGTAAAGCAGGGGTTCTATGTTCTATGTATAAGCAATATAATGTGAGCTGCTTACTGGTTTAGAAGTACTGTAAATACTTTCACACTGTTAAAAACCTACATTATTGTAAATGGGATTTATGAAACTACAATAGATCAAAATTTATTTGGGGACAGGAAATTATAGCTTATAACACACTGTTAACAACATAGCATTATTATTTCGACGTTTCTACTTCATATAATTGTGTAAACTGTGTTTACATTTCCTATAATATTGCACATAAGTATTAACTTTCTGAATCACCTGTAGTGCTGGCTCCGTTGCTCTCTTTCGGACTCGGTCGAGTCGAATCTACCGCTGAAGTTTGAGAACTAGTGGAGCATCCCATCCTGTCCTGTGCACATGCAGGACTGGATTGTTGGAAGTTCACAGTTAAGAGGTGAGGAGGGGCTGAAGCTGCACTGATGACGTCGTGCATAGATATCGTGCTGTAAATGGAGAAGAGTCGCAACCATGGACAGCGAAACTCATCGAAGGCAAACGAGAGACGTCAGGTTCCTACTTCCTTGCGTATCCACGCGAATAAATCCTTGTGTTGGGAGTGACTGCGGGTTTCTCAACACTGGACGCTCAGGTGAACTGTGGACTTTTGTCGTGCAGCCTGCTGTAATTTAGGCTGTTTCCAAGAGGCCGGCGCAAGGACAAAAATACATAATTTAGTTAGTGTGCAGCGGTCACCTTCTGGGGCGGGGAAAGTGAACCAGCAGCGTTAAATTAATAAGGTAACTGCCAACGTGCCCTTGAGCAAACAGTCTGATTGAATGTACTGCACCGAGGCAGCATCATGACCAGTGGAACTGCAACAGAAACAGCAGCTACAAGCCCAGTGTCAACAGAAAACAAAACATAACGACACAAAACAAAACGATGACAATAACACTGAAATGAACGTAGCAGCACCAGAAAAAGAACAGATGATTTTTAAAATTCTATGTAGTGGGGATGGACTAAAGTGTATGTAGACATGAAACTGAGTGTGATGTCATCTGTGAGTTTATAGTGTTAGTGGTATTTTAGTTTCACTGGTGTGCAGCTTTTTTATTACTACTAAGTGAAGGATCCATTTGTGAATAAAAGAAAATTAATGTTGGATAATTTTTCTAATTGATTTCTCATAAATACATTTTTTGAAGTAGTTTTCTCCTCAAATATGTACATGAATTGAACTTATCAAGGCCTGAACATTTTAGATTTCTGTAGGAACTTTATCCATCAGTATTTCAAATATTATTACTTTAGACAGTAGTAGCTCAATGCTCAAGTAAAGGTGCAAGTACTCGCCTATAAATGTATGTAGCCTACCACTTAGCTTAGTAGTAGCTACTGTGTACATGCTGTAAAATTAGCAGGCTACCTGTAATTTGGTAGCCTACTAATTCCACTAAGAAAACAATGTATTGCAAACTGAATTTAATTTGATGTTGTTAATAACATACAACATATTCTGAAGTTTAGTGCTTTGAAAGGTCAAAACTATGTCAAACACACTATGTAATAATTTATTGAAAATAAGAACAAATCACTGTTACCTATAGCAACTTGGTGTGGAACAAAAACAGTATCTGGTAAAGGTGGGGCTGATATTAAACACTTATATACTTATATTTGAGCAAATGTAGCTACCACATCTGCTTGTAGGCTATTATGGTAAAATGAAGTACTTATTTTACTAATAGCTTAATGTTTCTTTAGTTAAGTACTTGCCCTTTTACATGAGTAGCCTACTGAGTTTGTGTATTAGGCTACTACCTCTGTTGATTTGTCAAAGACTACCATTTGTAAAAGATCTACAAATCATCTGCAGTGGCGATTCTGCGCAGTAGTTGTTTGCGCAGCCTCTCTGGCAGATATCGCCGCAGTGCACCATGGGACTTCCTTTCTCTCCGAGGCCATATTGGAGTTAACTCACAGTAAGATGAGCTCCCAGTTTTACCAATAAAATACACCTTATTCTCGATATTTTAAATTATTTTTAGTATTTACATTTTAACGACAGTCTTCTTCTCCCGTCATTTCTTCTGCAGGTTGGCCGGTCAGGACTAAACCGCAAACATGGTGGCCGCAAAGAAAACGGTGAGTGCCGTCGGCTCGGCCCGGTGTGCACGCGCTGCTACAGGGCCAGGCTTCACGTGGAAACGTGTTTCTGTCAGGGCCTGCTAGTTAGCATGTAGCTGTCCAAATAAACTCTCTATTACCTCTTAACATGTTGAATAATTTTGGTTGTCAATATTAAAAGCCACGTATGTCAGCTGTCTTGTCTATGTTTTGCATTCCCATTCGTTGACCTGACATTTGCGAGAGTTTATAGTTGAAATATTGCAGTGGTAGCATTGCTAACGTTTGCTAACGCAGCAGTAAAATGTCGCTACGGAACTGTACATAAAACGTATGTGTTGTAAATGGTCTTACTTGTGTGTTTTAGCGTTATTTATGTATTACCACAATCAATTTCGGTTTATCATGTCCACAGCGATGGGCAAGTAACTTGGCGTAACTTAAGCTATCCGTGTAGCGTGTGTGCTGTCACTCACTTTTCTGTCTGTTCGTTCAGAAAAAGTCCATGGAGTCCATCAACTCCCGTCTCCAGCTGGTGATGAAGAGTGGAAAATACGTCCTGGGTTACAAGCAGTCCCAGAAGATGATCCGTCAAGGAAAAGCCAAGCTGGTCATCCTAGCCAACAACTGCCCTGCCCTCAGGTATATAATGAAAGAAAGACTACAATCAGCAGCATTAACTTTGAATTTAATGTGTGAAAGTTCAACCACTGCATTTGTTAATGTAGTTTGTATTTGCACATGATATTGTGTAATTAAATGTGGTAAAGACGTTTCTGTGGCTTGAAACACTAGACAGTGTTGCTGACAAGGGGCGATATTAAAAACATAACATCTGGAAAATAATTGCAGAATGTGACATTACTATTTACTTGAAGCTCTGGAAACTGTACTGTGGATAATATATTGAAAATATAATGAAAGTATTGAGCTGCTGTTAATATGCAGCATATGTTGGGGTATAACTTCAAAATTTCATTCTTTTTCCTGGCATACTACATGTCACACAACAGATACTTGAATCAATCTGGAGTGAAATTTCAGGCAACCAGCAGTTTATAAACTGCGTACATGTTATAATTGTCTGGTTACTTTCTGTACAGTTTGACATATAATGCTTTGAGCTTCTAAGTAGTGTGATTTGTCTTTGCGTAGGCATTTCTTATACTCTTGTCTCTTTTGTTAAAATTTTCAAAATGAAACACAAACTTAAATTATTTGTTCCTCTTCCTGTCCAGGAAATCTGAGATTGAGTACTATGCCATGCTGGCCAAGACTGGTGTCCACCATTACAGTGGAAACAACATTGAGCTTGGCACAGCCTGCGGTAAATACTACAGGGTGTGCACACTGGCGATCATCGACCCTGGTGAGTATAATCATTTGTATATGACACTATCTGCACTAATTGCTGTTTTTCTCTTATGTTGCAAGCACTGAGTTTAGTTGACTAGAGCTAACTTACACTTCATGGTGAAGTTTGTCCATTTTTCAATATTTTAATGGGTTAATGGGATGTTTCTGACACAACTTGTGCTGGTCACTCTTTGGTAGTAAAATTGATTGCATCGACATTTCCCTCAGGCGACTCCTCCCAGTATGTCTAACAGAACTGTACAGCAGCAAACTCACAAACTATCAAAGTACTACACAACCACTCAGTCATTCACAATAGAATAATAATATCTGTCCAATTAACCTGTTCATTTATGAATGTATTTGTAATTTGGCACACAAACATACATAGAGGTCAAAGGATAATCATGTCTCAAAGTATGAGATATCTTCTGCTTTGTAAATGTAATGTTGTGACTTCTAATGGCTTAAGACCAGCCAGACTTTGTTGTAACATCCTTTCACACCAGCTCAGCAAACCTTTGTTAAAATAGTTTGTATCACTGCTTAGACTGAAGTTTGTTAAAACCTAAATAGTATATATGTTTTTATTTCCTGCAGCTTCATTTTCTTTGCAAATTTTTGTGCCTGGTGGACCTTTCTAAAGTGTTTAAAGTAGATGAAAGCAGGAGCGTATTACTGAGCTGCCACCACTCCCGAACCACTTCTTGAATGCTCCATTGGCAACATTTATCTTTTGTAATGTTGATTTTATTTATTACAGTAACTTAGATATTTTATCCTGGGGAAATCGTCTTTCAACTCTGTATGCCAGTTTTTAGTTTGATCCACTGACTGTTGTTTTCCTTTCCAGGCGATTCTGACATCATCAGGAGCATGCCAGATCAGCAGCAGCAGGCTCAGTAGAGCTGTTCCCCCACCCCGTTGTTATAAATAAAATCGGTGTTAACAGTACATGCTGCTGTCATTTCATTTTTTGTTCATATAACCTACATGTTCAGACATGGTGTCAAGTCCTGCAAGCGTCCACCAGAGAGCATCAGTGCCCTCTTTCAGTTTTCACGGATTAAAGTTACTCTTCATTTGCATTTTCAAGGTCTGTATTAGGAATTTCTTCTTCTCTCTACAGTTGATTACATTATGAAGCTAGAAAACAAGATGGAAACATTTTTTTTAATCTGTAACAAAACACAGGATTATCTGTCTCTGACTGCTTATGTTGATGTAAATGCTAGTCTCTGAGATCCCCCCCCACCACTTACATAGATATTAAAGGCTTTAGAGGAGCATAGAAAACCTAGAAGCCTGCTGCTGTCACACATACCAATGATGTCCTGCCTTGCATATGCTGATCAGCTTCTAAGAAACCAAGGACAACAGTGGATTTCTTTTAATTTATTTGTCTGGCCATGGACTAAATTAGCTTATTGAATTGTAGTCACACTGGAAGCCTCTGTACATATGCTTATTACCTAAGTTGCATCTTAAACTATTGTATGAAATGCTTTCGGCATCCTCAAATTTACTAGATCGTGAAGCTTATGACAAAAGTCAAATATCTAGTTTCACACTTTGTAACAAGGTGACATAAAAGCACTTTAAGTAGAAGTGAGGAAAAAGCCATAAAATGTTGACTAGTCAAATTTTGAGAAGTGTTCTTGAATCACTGTAAACATGTTGGGTACCAAGTTAAACTATGTAATTGATGTAAATGTTTTTAAATATGAACATTCATCTGCACATTTTTGTGGCGAAGTTCTTCACTTCTAATGCAGGCTTGTAGCTGCATCAGTTATGAGAATGTTACAGTAAAAGCTGTGGTGGAGCTTTTAACAACTAGGTGACTGTTATATATACAATTCAGAGTGGATACATAGAAATATTTGTTCTTCCTTAAGGCAGTAGTTTATATTCATGCAGCTACATTTCCACAGAGGTCACGGCTACAAGTCTGCACTGCTCTATTGTTGGGTAAGTGTTGCTGAAGGGCAGTTTGGTAGTGTAGGCAGATAAAGTAGAACAAGCCTTACAGCTGTAACTGCTGATGGACATCACATTGAAACTGGCTTGGGTCTTTTGGGGCCCTAAGCAGCAGTCGTCTGTACAATGATACTGAAAAGTAGCAAAACAGTGTACAAGTGTCATTTATGTCAATCACCAGATACACCCATTGCCCCCTCTGCCAATTTCAGAAGTTCCAGGTCAAAAACTTTGTACTCATTGTCTGATATGTGTTTGTATATGACTGACCCTGATAATGGCCACAAGCAGAAACATGTCTGTCTAATAGTAAAGTTGTTCAATAATATGCATGTGTTGCTGAAGAGTTGATCTCTTCAGTTTGTTTGTTATACCCTCGATTTGAATTACTGCTTTGCTCTAAAATTTAATATGGTCAAAAGCTAGATACTGTTTGATACTGTGAAAAGATCCTGTGAGCCATCCACCATCCATCCAGTGCCCTAGTTTTTCCACTCATTGCTTTGCTAAGCTGTTTTCTTGATTCCCGATGAAATCGTCATAGATGATCTGTTTCACGTGCAACACATGACCTGCTCCAAAAGAACAGTTGAACAGTTTTCAAAGAGGCTGCAGAATAATTTGAATTGTGAGCTGAAATTAAAAGTGTGAGCTGCCTGCTTCATCAGTAGACATTAAATCCTGTTGTTGGTCATACAGAGTTCTTCAACCACCCACTCTACTGGCCTGTTGTTGTTTTTGTTTACATTTTTTGCTAATTTCAGTTTAAATTTGACACACAAAATGTCATGTGTTTGTTTTTATGAATACAATTCATGATAAACTGACTGAGTGATGAATATTTCTCACCACAGGAATCCAAACCTCAGTGGCCCAATACTCGATGTTTGTCTCTGGGCAGTATCATAAAAGACAGATATTGCTTGGTAATAGTATTGAAAGTGTACTTCTATCTCTAAAGAAGTAAATTTCTGTCCTGTTAGATATTGAAATAGTTATTTTGACTGATTTGAACTAAAGTATCTGGACTGGAACATTGTCAGACGAGAATCTAGACATTATCCTGTTGATGAATTCTGATTCAGATTTTGCCCTTTGCACCCACTTTCATAGACATCTCCTCTTTGTGATGTTGATGTCATTGTACAAATGCTCTCTCTGCATCCAACAAACATTTAGCAAGAAAAGAGAGAGAGTGTGACCCACTTGTTAAATTTTTTCCCCCTGCTGCGTCCTAGTGGCAAAATGTAGGTAAGCGTGTCTATCTGGTAGCCTACTGTCTACCCAAGGTAATTCCAGCCTCCATTTTGAAACACTCGGGTAAATCCTTGCTGATCTGCCAGCTTGTTCACTACCACTAGGTTGAGGTAGGGACACTGAATCTATCTACACATGCACATCAGTGTGACACTCGTGTTTTTGCACAGTCAAAGTCATGAAAATTGACTGTGATCTTGTAAGAGTTGGGAATGAATTAATATGCTTCGTTTGTGTTGTGTAGTGTTTCCCAAGTTGCCAGTTCCCATATTAGACACAGACGCCCTGGAATGTGAACAGGACAAATTTGCTGATAGCTGCATCCAATATATATCTATATATGTATGTTTAACAAAATTAAAAATGACTGACTTGTCTTCAGTTTCAGGATCCTGTTAATATGTTGGTAGTGACACATATCATAATGTGTTCTGTGAAAAAAATCATGTTGTACACAGTTTGCCAAAAATGATCAAATAGAAGAATAAAATTATTATTAAATAGTTTGAACATATACAACAACTCTTGGATGTCGGAAATGTATAATTACAGAAAAGAAGGAAGTGCAAACCTGTGCCTGAAATATCTTTATAAATGGCTTTATCATGTTTTAGGAAGTAAATATATGATATCTATTCTTTTTAAATTTGTCAATGAAAAATGTTTTTCACAGACAACCTTTATTGTTTATTTATAACTGATTGTAACAGTTTTTAACTGTGATAACTGTACACTCAGCAAAAATATGTGTATTAAGTGACCTAAGTCTGGTTCCACTATAGTTTTGCTTTAATTTTGTTATAGGGATAGGGGTTAAATGTTTTGTTATAGGGATGTTTGATATTGGGTTTTTTACCGATATCCGATATACCGATATTGTCTAACTCTTAATTTCCAATACCGATATA
>JAUBNQ010000003.1:9395116-9408003 GCA_032353495.1 Ctenopoma kingsleyae
TGCCAAGTAATAATTACTGATTCTGGCCAGAAGACATACAGATAGGAAGTTAATTATACTTATTTCCTTGTATAACAACATAGCCTATAACATAGTCTTAATGTCTGTTAGGCAATGTATAGTTAGAGATAGAGATAGAGATATAGAGATAGAGATAGAGCGAGGGAGAGATGATAAAACAGGGCATAAAACAGAAATGTTCTTGGAGGGACGCATTTTACTTGTCACAACACAGAACATTATTATAGTACATTCAATATTTTCCATTTAACATTTTCCCAAATTTAACTATTTTATTGGAGAAAACTTTGTGCGTTTCTTTACATTCTATTTATAGTCTAATAACCTTTTACTTCTTCATCAGTCACCTGTTAACACACAAATAAGCCTAGTTTTGTCCATTTCCATATTTCCATTTTAAAATATATCAAATGTATTCAGTATTTTTCTCTGGTTGTGGAAAAAACATTGTCTTTTCCCTCTATGTCCTGGCTGCTGGAGACAAATCAGACTGGTGCATATCCAGTATTTGTTCCAAGTCCACATGATACACAATATGATACCAGACCCTGCTGGATTAGCTCTTGCCTGTAGAGTCTATTTCACAGGATGAAAAACGTCAGCAGTGAACTGAGGCCACAGCAACACAAGGACGAAGTGACCGACGAAGTGCTACATATTGAGACGACAGTGGATGTGAGACAGATTATTGTCTTATGGATCAGTGTGGAGGATTACAGACCAACAGACAAGTGGAAACCGTGACTACGCTACAGCCTATAAAAGCCTGAGTCAACACTGAGGGGGACATGTGGGATGGACAACACATGACTCTAACTAGCCACACAATCACACTTCAGGAAAACCTAAAGCATCTACTGTACTTCTACTCAACATCACTTCACTGACAGAAACTGTACAGTGACATCACTGGAATGTTAAACAGCCCAACAGCAGCGGATCCTGAACCACTGTAAACTACTCTATGTTCTGTTACTAATAATATGCAAAACCCATTTTATAATCACATCTTACATCCTAAAATCTTTACATCTAGTAGATCCTGTGCAAACACTAGTAACTACATTATAATTAATGGTTAAAATAATACACATACATGTGATACCTACTCTACTTCATAAATTGTGATTTTATAGCAGGACCACACTAACCTGAACCTCTTGGAGTTATTAAACATGTGAAAAGACTTGATGATTGCAGTATATTGAGGCATGGGATAAAATACATTGTAAAAAAAATGTTTTCAATTTGATTAAAATGTTTTTAAATGCACTGAACGTAAGCATATTTCAACAGATGTGCTCTGATCTTTATAAATTCTGAAATTTGACTGTACTTTTTACTCCTTACTAACGTCAGCAATTGCAGACAGTCCACATTTTGAGATATGTTCTTACTGGAGAAATTACACTGATCAGTCACAACATTAAAACCATCAAGATGACTTAACGTTGTGCATTTCCCACACTAAAGAGAAAATAATCCTTGTCTTCATGACGTACATGGATTCATTCCTTCTGAGGCTGAGGTTAATGAGGTTTTTTGATTTAGGATTTACTAACTTAAAAAATAGATATAAACATGTTTCTTTTGTAGACTCTAAATTGCTGCTCTAAATGCAAATCAAGCTATATAAACATGATAATGTACAAGCGATGCCTACAATCCTTACCTTGTACATTTAGTGGTATCAACTCATTGAACTGCAATAACATAAACAAAAAATAAACTATATTTTAGTATAGCTCAACAAAACCTTGCAGATGTTGAGCTCAACCTTTGACTCCTCATATGAACTGAGCATGGGGATCTTTCAGTACGTTCTTATGATGGCAGGCGGATGTGAGGACTCACCGTGGTGTCGTTGGTGGTGACGTAAACCAGGACCTCCGTGGTGCCCCTACCACTCACGTATCTGTAGCAGTTCCACACACAGCCAATTAGGTAGGCCTGCCCCCAGGAGGTGAAAACAGAGAACAAACAATGACCTTAAACAACACTGCCTCCACTTTTCATTTCATTATTGCTGATGCTGCTTTCTATAATCTCATCATTTCATCAGGGTTGGGGATTAATTCTCCGTGAGAATCATCACAGGTAGGGACACATGCTTGGATGTGGCCAGTTTTACGTTTGAACATTTGCTTGGAAAATGCTGCCCTTCTGCTTCTGGCTCTGACATTTTTTCAAAAGAAACTCATCAGTCATCTCCTGCTTCAGCCTGGCTCTGCTTACACTGATGCTTAGTTGTTTCACTGGACAAAAGAACAGGAGGTTCATTGTCTGCGTGTGTCTAAGTAGCCTACTGAGTTGGTATCTCTGCCAACAGTAAGTGCAACCAACAAAACCGGAAAGCCAAGTGTACATCTAGGTAATCACAATGTGATACACAGTAATACACAACCATTTGAAATAGTTATTGTGATCATAAATTAAATAATTTTGTTTGTCATTTTACCTTAAGGTAGACCATTTTATTATGTTTGGCTGACCATTGCCTCTGCATTCTCTTCATTTAAACAATGCATTCAATCTATATACTTTTAAACTAGGTACACTTTTCTTTTTTGTCCAATTTTAACTTTAAAACATTTTGTTTGTGAGCCTCAACAATATTTTGTTGCAGATGTGTAAAGTTGCTCATTTATCTTCTAGTCATATTGTCTCTTAATACTCATCTAAGCTTATATGCATCTTCATCTCCCTCTCTGCTGCATCACTCTCTTTTCCTACCCCGTCTTCTATCTGCCTGTCTGTATGTGTAATTTATGCCAAGTGCAGTCAAGTGGAGGATGTTGGCTTTAGCATGAACTTCAGCAGGTGTTGCCTCTGAACTGAGAACTGGATGTGTCCTTGAGGTTTCAAATCTGGCCCTTTTCCAGGTGACTGGTTCAACTATCAATAGCATAAAATAAAAAGCTCATATGCAGTACTGTGTGTGCAGTGCATCAATAGAAAATAGGTTCTATTGATTTCTCTTGTCAAATTACATAAAGATGACATGTTTTGAGCAAGCACTTGATCATCAATGCAATAATGAATTTTGGAGCAATAAGCAATTCAACTACCACATGTGTTAAAAAACTCTCTGAGTCATGACATTTATAACGCTTCTCTCTGAGTCCTCTTCTTCCGTCCGTCTTCCACTGGCTGCTTCCTATCATAATACAGCAGCTCTGGCTCTGGATATCTGCCGAGAACATTTCCAATCTGAGCTGAGAGGAGAAACAACTTGATTTGATTGTACAGATGACTGCAACTTCGTGTCCCTTCTCATCCCAGGCCCCCAGAGCATAGCTGTGCCTGGAGAATCATCCATGCATTAAGGGGGACTAGCCTGACAAGAGTTGGTTTCCTGTTATCCCTGACCCACTGATATCTGACAACTGGTAATTGGAAAGTTTACATTCATTACACATGCCATATGGACCATATGGCATGTGTAATGAATGCAACAAAACATGCGCTGTATGAGACTTAATTACCTTAGGCACATTGCAATTGGGTGAATAAATCTATAAAAGGTTGTTCTACGAGGAACAAATGTTCAGCGAATGTGTGTTATCTGTAGCAATGTGCATTTATCATCATATTAGTATACATATCTCTTTTCCTGTGCTTCTGTACAGTTCAGTGGATTTGCAGCGATTCAGAGACTATGTAGTCTTACCTTGAAGGAGAGAATGCAGCCAATGAAGAGGAGGACTGCAAAAACTAGGCACATGTTGTTGGTGGACATGATGTCCTCCTTGTAAGGGAATGTCCCTGGCTGAAGGAAGAGAGAAAGGTGGAGAGAGGAAGCTAAATTAAAAAAACATAAATGTCAAGAGTGAAGCAAAATCAATGAAGAGAAATGTGAGGCACAAAGTAAGAGTAACCTTTTTACATTCTGCAAAACTTAACCTTTCAGTCGTAAACAACCGAGGAGTCTCAAATGGACACCTAATCTGCATAAATGTGTTCATGTCTGGATGGCCTTTATTCAGCGAATGTCTCTTTTAGCAATGTTGCTCAGCAGATGAAACATTAACCCTTGCATCTGATCTAGTATGCAGTTATCACAAACAAAAGAAACCTGTAGTTTAAGAAAAACTGATTAAAATTCAGTGTTTGTGTTTGATTTAAATGGCCTCACCAGCTGCTGAAGGTAGTCCTGCACCGTGTTGGGATAAACCACCACGCTAATGGCTACCAGTGTGTTAAGGGCAAAGTCAAAGATTTGGTAGCAGAAGAATGGAATGATCCAAGCAGCATGTTGCTGTACAAGAAAGACGGAACAATGAACAAGATGAAAAAACTCAGAACGTTTCTCAAGTTCACATTTACACTTGAATCTCATTTGTAAGTTTATGTACCTTGTATGCACCATATGTTGCCATGCCACATATAAGAATCATGAGGAGGGATATTGCAATGGCTATGCAGATATCTGCAGAAACAAAACAGAACAGCGTGAGAACAGATAATCTAGTTCTCCAGCAGAGAACAGCAGCTGAACACTTGAATCTATTGAAGTAATCCAAAAGTCATCATAGGGACGTGGATTTCTTTTCTTTCTTCTTCTTCAAAACAAAGCACCTTAAGTAACCTCACTATTTTTAAGCACCCAATCTGCCTTGGAGAAAGCCCATGGATAAGTGTTATGCAAGTGATGCTAAATTTGACAAAATGTGACACCCTTCTCACACTTCTCACAAACGGCTGATGAGACACTTTGTCAGTGTAGTGCTCAATAAAGTAACTATCCACTCATGAAGTTGAGAGAGGATAACATGTTTGTGTTTTGAGAGCTTACACTTAGAACTTTCAATTTAATGATTTCTCTACATATAATAATGTCTCCTCTATTTTCCACTGATTTACAATTTTTGACAAAGCCATCTGAGTAGAAGTGCGTTAAGATGGCCGTTTTAATCCAGTGGGGGATCAGCGCAGTTGTTTTTGAATCAGAGTAGCCAGTGACAGAGGCTGTGGCCTTGCAGAATCGACCATGATGATGCTGGAGGGGCAGCACTGGAAATACACATGCACTCTGATTTGTTCTCTATGCTGTCAAGCCGACTCTGCTACGTCGGTGCTGAGAGCAGCATTATGAGGACAGAGGTGATGATTAGAAAGGAGAGGTGATGTTAGAGCTGCAGAAACACACAAGGCTATAGTGTGTGGACATGCTGCCGATTTGAACTGACAGAACTGGAAGATCGATCCAAATAATATTGTTACCTGACATATAATGCTAGGGTTGACTCTTCACAGAGAAATAAACAGTACATTCTTGCTTAGGACAAAGTGCAACAAGCAAATACTTGGCATTTTTGTTGGAAAAATTACTTAAATTATTAACACAATAGCTGGATATTAATTTTCTGCTGACCAATTTGATTAATGTTTTTCAGTTTTTATGCAAAATAGCAAATTTCTTTTAACATTTAACATATCCTATCATTGTCCACTAGACGTAGAATGTATACTACACACAGCAGTCGGAGGGATTAGCACAACTCACTTGCATCGTCCATGACATCAATGTCGGTGCCCAGCTCAGAGCTGGTAAGGTGGTAGCGGTACTGAACTGGGTCATTGAGAGCTGACAACAAGATGAGTAGGACTACTGCATTGATGAGCTGTGTGGAAATGAAAAGCGGTATTAATGTTAGCTGTCACACTGGAGTCAAGCATTTTGACATTGTTGGATTAAGCTCGGTAATATGACATGGTAATAAGTCAGACTTAATTAATCTAAACAGTATATTTGAATAATAATATTCTGGACCTTTTCATGCTGTTATATAAATGTTATTATGTCATTAACATTAAAAAGTAACTTAAGGTGAGGTGAAGAAATAGGTTTTTAAGTTCATTTACTATTTATGACAGGACACAGGACAAATACTGAAACTGGAGAAAACTGAAATGAAGAATCATGATGTGGTGATTTTGGTCAGGAAATAGTGGAAAATACTATTCACAAGCACACAGAGCTCAAATTGACAAGATTGAAATAGCTTGTTAATCTAAGTCACTGATCATAAAACTGACATTGAGAAATTTGCTGTGGATTCATTTTCTGTTGTTCCTAATTGATTAGTTAACTAATGGGGTCAAACCTGATATTGACTCAGAGTCATTTATCCAACCAGTATCATTACACATATAACCACTATAGTTTTATATATATATAAAATAATTTCCCTCTGGGATCAATAAAGTTTTTTGAATCTTGAATCTATATGTCAGCCACACAAATGTAGGATAAATGTGATGTGTTGGTAAGTTTATCTTCTCAGCACATCAAAAAGTGAAGCTAAAAGTGAATGTAACTTTAAAATACCCGCAAATTGTTAATACGTTTCGTTGTAGCGTTAACTACTTAATCACTTAAATTGTGATTAAAATGTATCAGAATAGCCAAAAACCAAGGCTTAATTGACAAAGTGGGCGACAAATAAGCAAGCACTGCTGTTGTAATTCGTTAATACTTTTATCCAGCGTTATAATCAAGGACATCCCCAAAATGGCAAATCAAAAACGAGACGACAAACAAATAAAAAACAGCGGCTAGCCAATGTAACTTAGCTCAAAACTCAGCGGCACTTCATATTTAATCACACATTTCGTCGTGATATTCCACAAATGTAGGCATATCAGATTAGGATATCTGTTCCTGACAAATATGACTTACCATATACCATATTCCCAGAATAATGGTGCCCGTCCGGACATGGCAGCAGAGGCAGCAGCTCGTCGAGTACCACCGGTCCCACGGCGAAATCATCTTTTATCCTGCTCTGAATTTCAACTATTTCATGAATGCTGGCGAAAATTAATTATTGGAAGGCTACAGTGTCCGAAAACGACCGTGTGGCTGGTGTTAATGGGTGCTAGGACCGCCACATCCAGCGTATGCCTCCGACGTTGTTCGCCCGTTTCCGCAAGTGGAGTCCGGGCAAACACACAGCCGTTAATCTGGTTCATTCCGGAGTCACGTGACCGGCGGAGGATTTGACCGGTGGAGGTGGGAAAGATGTTGGTGGATACGAAACGCGTTATATTAATCACACAACATATTTCGTTCATTCAGTTAAACACAGATGATACAAAATTATTATAATTAATTATTCAACTCTTTTTTTTTTTAAGTAAAGGTGCCCACATTTAGAAGATGCACCTTGTCAGCATACAATAGATGAAATTTCGTTGTAACATGTAAATATGATCAATGACAATAAAGCCTGATTGTAATAATTAACGAACTAATAATAAGGTATTGTATATAATTAGCCCATGCTACAATAACATGAACTTTGCACTTATGTGGTTCAGATTCATAAACAAAATTCAACGAGTCAACTTTTGAGGGGCCCTGGGGAATTTGGTGCTCAGGACAGGCACATAGAAAAAAGTTTCAACAAAAAACAGCTAATATTGTGCTTGCAGTATGTACATTCTAACATTAATTTCTGTTTGATCAAATGGACACACACCAAATCTGGGGTCAGGCATTATTCATGCATATGGGAGAATGAGGAGTTAAATAAGGCTCCAAGGCCCTGTAACAAGTGAATCTGGTGGTACTCCACTTCAGCTGTTTTAACCCTTCTCATTTAGCAACTTCTTAAAATTAGACAGGTTGGCCAAATAGATTCTTTTTCTTGATTCTTCACATGGCGACTTAGTGAGTTAAATTCACTAGAATCAATAATTAAATAAATGGCTAAAGATTCATGTGTTTTGTTTTATTCCAGGGTTTGAAAAAGAAACCAGTTCTCATCTCATGTCAGTTTGTCTGTGTGTGTGCAAACACCCTGCACCAAACCTAACAGATGGGCCAGTGATTGCATCTCTAAGCTCTGGTGGGTGGACTGCATCATCGTTACATTAGGGGATTTTCCTCTCCTGTCATGACTTAAAACTGACCAGCCTGCCACCACTTTAAATGCTGGGACACAATTTGAACACTGATGATCAGTTTTTACAGCCTTAAAGACTTTCCAGACACAGTTACTGTTTGAATTATTAAACAGTATTTGTGGAAGTGTAGCGAGGGCTCTGACATAATGACCGGAAATACAAATCCCTATAATCCTTTATCTCAGACTTACTGGGGAAAAATAAATTCCCACTCAGGAGAGCACAGATATATTAGTTTGGCTCTATAATGTTGCCTTACTTATTTCAGGATGAGACTATGTGAAGTCAGCGTTTGTTAGACACAGGGACTTTAGATAAATCATTTTCTTAATGGCATTAGCAAGTGATTTTCATAACAGGGCTCTGAGCCTTCCATTACAGAGTAACCTCTATTATTATTTCTGTCTTTCATATACACATGTAAAAAAAAAAAAAGTACAATCCCCTCGCAGTGGAGAACAAAAAACTAACAAAAAAAAAAACAAAAAAAAACGTGATATCCCCCTGAACTGAAGTTGAATGGACAGTGAGCCAGAGATTGTGAGAGATTAAAAGCTGGATAAATCCTAAATGAACTGAGAGAGAAGGGATGGAGAGAGAGAGAGAGATGAGGAGAAGGAGGTCAGGCTCTGTAAGCGTGCCACGCGACTGCCTCACCACATTGACTATGACGGCAGTTTGACCTCAGGAGTCTGGCTGCTGACACAGATTTGTACCAAACAACATTTTGTGAATCCTTGTTGTATTAACAGATTTGGGTTTAGTTTGACAGAAAACATAAAAACACCATTCACTATCAGTATTGTTTGTGTGGAGTTCTGCTGAAAGAATATTCTTCTCATTCATACCTTACTATCATTTGGCACGAAAACATGAGTTAAAGAGGTAAAACTCTTCAGAATAACACATTTCTTTAACTTTACCATAAAACCATTAAGGGTTAATATGACCTTTGACTTTACTTCTAGTTCTTTATATTTTTAATTATATCACTCTAAAGTTCCCTTTCAATCACAATGACAGACCCCAGGGTTACTACTAATCTTCATTTCTTATTAAAACAACACAAAGACCACAATTCTGTAACAAGGTGATATCAAGCACTTCTGATTTATTATCTTTACCAAACAAACATAGAAATATCATTTGTATCTCCCCAATAAACAAAATCATTCACAAAAATAATTTCAAAGAGACAAGTATATAAATACATTGATTGAATCATCCTAATCATCAGTAAAAATTAAGAAAAAAGGCCACCTGAAGCCACAGCAACATCGATTTTGTTCTTTGAGGTCTACCAACAATTACGCACCAGCTGATCAACACCTCAATGCACTAAGGCTCTTTGCCAATCAACAGACTTGTGTTAACGTCCACTAAGTCGGACACCACAGAAAAGCTGCAATTTGTCTCCTTAAAAAAAGCTGTAATAGTACATACACTCAGTGGTACTCCAGGACCAAGTATTAACAGGTAAAGCAGATGATCATTAATTTTATTTCATGTACACAAGAACTATTATCAAAGTCATGCAAGATGAAATTAACTCTGACACCAAAACTTTCAACTGGATGGAAACTATTAAAAAGGATGCCAATCCACTTTCTATACATCTACAAATTAAGGCAATAGAATTAAATTCCTTTTATATATGTGTAACTGTGTTTGTATCTTGCTAAAAACCAACTCTGACATGGAATTAAAGCTGCTCCGTTTCATTCTCAATGTATGTCTTCAATCTCAATTTACAATAAAAACCCTGCCCCCAGTCATAAATCCAGGAAGTCAGGTGCAAACAAACAAAAAAAGTTACATTTCACATTCTGCAAAAAGATGTCAACATCAAAAGAAACTCAATACAGCCTTTTGCACAGTGCAATCAGAGAACTGGAAAAAGCCCTTACAATCTGTACATATGGCATGGCTTTTTCTAGCACAAAAACTAGAACAAAGTGTTGTTAAAAAAAACATATACAGTGCAGAAAGGATCATTGAGTGTCTAAGAAAGCCAGCACAGAATCTAGCTGGATAGAGACAGAGACAGAATGATAAAAGTAGAAAGAGAATGCTTGATAGTGCTGCTGTTTTATGGGGTAATCCATCTGCTATCATCACATTACAGTGCCCTCTGGTGGCTGATATGTTACATAGCAGTCCCAGTGTAAATCAATAATCAGTTTAAAATGTCCAAATTTAGTGCTGGGGTTGAGACAATTACCAGATTTAGTATAGTATAGTTTCAATACAGGTTTTTTTGTGTCTCTCCATCTTTCTCCCTTCAACTGTGACATTGTGTATATAACAATGTTTTAGCACAACAGTAAGTGGAGCATACTATCATGTAGATGGACAAGTAGAGTATGTTACCAGAGAAAAGGAGAATGTACGGCAATTATACGTTTTTCTGCTGTAAAACTGCATCTGTTCATAAACTACACAGCCTACAGGCAGTAGTAGTAGTGGCTATTAGTTGGAGTAGTTGTAGTAGATTTTTGAGTTTTGGGAAATATTAGGTCTATCTTAACACAATGCTAGCATGTAATTTGTATGTTGAAATGGTTACAGGTCACTGTGGTAATTTGTCTTGCTCATACTTGTTATGTAGTGATACCTTTGTAGACTTGTTACACTTTATCCTGCACAATCACCGTAGGTTTGTGTGTCACAGCTGGGCAAGAAGACAGACAGTGGATTCTGTGCTAAAACAATCTGAAATAACCAAATAGAACACTCATACAGGCTTCACTAAAATGCACTGTTGCACAAAAGTTGTGAGGAAGGACGATCACAGTGATCACATAACTGTTCCAATATACATATAACATGAGTGTGTTGTAATAAAAATAAAATATCTGCAGCACTCCTATAAACTGATCTGTGACCACCACTTGCAGCTGGTCTTCACACATTTCAGTAATTGATACAATGACAGTAGCAAAGCAAACAAAACAAAGTGAAACATTCTGGGGTGTTAAAATGTTTGTTTCTCTTGTGACTAAAATTTTGTATGACAAAAAAAAACTGTCAGTTGTTAACTATTTTTGGGTTAACGATTATATGCATTCTTGGACAAGAAAAACACTTCGATGCTATTAAAAAATAATTACAATAACATGTACCTCCACTGCAGGTCTGCCTGTCCTGAGACTTCACTCTGGTTGCAGTGTAGCAAATAGTGCAAATTATTTAAGATTTCAGTCCATAGGACTACATTTCATCGCTATATTGAGGCCAGCAGATGATGTCCCCTGCTCGTTTTCTTTTTGTTTTGGTAACTGATTAACTGGTAATGTACCTCAGAAAGAAATTCTGTACCTGGTAATTATTGCATGTGACACATTTGACAATCATTTGCATATGCTTGTTTTGAGCGGTGATGTGATTTCATGTTTCCCTTCTGGCCTTTTTCTTCTCTATGGCCTTTGGAGGCTCCACAATCTGCTCAGACTCTGCATGTAGATTACAAAGTAAAGGAAAAAATAGAAAAATACATATTATTATTATTAGTATTTTGAACCATCTCACAGCCTGTGTGAGAAAAGTTTAAGGAAAAGTTGAAAGACTGAATAAACATGATGAGTAGTAATTGTCATACTGCTTTCTCTGTGTGACATTTTTCCTCACTGGAGTAATCACAGATTGAGAGTAAGAACTGATTAAACCTACTCTGAGATGAGGATATGCTGGGATTCATCTTTTTGGGAGCCAGCACAGGAAGCTCTTGGGGTCTGGGAACTGCATTGACCAGGAGTGCTGGGTTTGCCATCTATTATTAAACAAATGAAACAGCAATAAAACAGGGAAAATGGTGGCAATTGTTTATTGTGAATATATACAAAAAATATACATTTGTGGAAAACATTAATCTGACATGTTTTCTTGCCTGAACCTCAGATGCAGCCTCCTCTTCTGTTTTCTTCTTCTTTTTTCTCTTCTTCTTAGATTTGGCTGCTACCCCAGAGGGATCCTCTATGTCCTTCTCATCCTCTGATACCTACCATAACAAAAACAGACATACAGATTATTCAGTTGAACTGATCAAAATCAATCAATTAAGTGCTTCTGGGACGAATAATCCAAAATCTTGAATTAAATTAAAGTAAAGATTACTTCACATGTCATAAGCCTTGACGTATACATATAAAAATAGTCATATGACGCTCTGAAAACCTTGTTGGGCACAGGCTGTTCCTTCGGCTTTGGCAGAGAGGCTGGTGATGCCAATACAGGAGGCTCTTCATAGTTTCCCCAGTGCTCTGTTGGGGCATTCCAGTCAGAGCTGGGGTCTGCTGCCATTCCATCTACAAAATGTATATCAACCGAACATAAGTTAGATGCAGAAGATGTATTTAAAGTTGTTGTAGAAGTACAGCAGTTGTTTAGTACAGTGTGGTATGTGGCATTGGCATCTGAAACACTTACTGAATCCAGACCATTCATCATCAGCGTCAGGTGGGTTTTTCCACTGTAGCTCAACTGAATTTAGTGTTGGGTCTGAAACTTAAAAGGTAGTTAAAAACATTAAGAAATGATAAATTAGTTTATTACTTAATTTAAAATACTGGTGATAAATCTGAGAGTTAATCACAATACAAACCTTTGTTGTTGAGTCCCAGAATGGACAATGACACAGGGTTGAGGTCAGCCTTTGTCCGACCATCAATGCCACTCCATGCTGTTGGTGAGAACACACAAATGATGTGCAGCAAACAAACAAGGAGCACAGATCTAGCATCAACAAACAAGTTCTTTAAACAATTGTAACTGATATAAGGATTTATATGTTTGTGCCACTTCTGGTCCTCCTCACAATGTTGATGGAGATTTGAAGGCTTTCCTACAAGCCCAAATCACAGTTAAAATGTAGCCTTAATTTTAGGGATGTTCGATATTGGCTTTTTTACCGATATCCGATATACCGATATTGTCTAACTCTTAATTTCCGATACCGA
>JAUBNQ010000003.1:9419165-9429892 GCA_032353495.1 Ctenopoma kingsleyae
TTTAGCAACTCAAGCTACAGTAAAATAAAACACAAATATACTGATACTTTGTCTATGGTAGAAATGGCTCTAACAAAGGAGATCTCTTATAATACATCTTCCAGTGAGTCTGTATGTACAGTGAGAGGAAGGGCTGTCTAAACAATCCAACTCAGGGCTATTTTACAATGGGATAACATATTATGGCCGGGACTGAGAGACAGAAATCATTAATGGGACCAGCAAAACAGACCTAGTCTCAAACAAATCTTTAATTATTATATTAAAAACATCGACCAAAATTTACATGTAAATAAAACAACTTTATTTCTAACTATTTTTGGCAAATAATACATCAAACCATAGCTGTGATCCTTAATGATTAGACCTTGTAGGAAGGGTAAGGGCAATATTACAAAGTACAGCTGTCTCTGAAGGACAAGATCCAAGGTTCCTCTACTTATTGTTACAAAACTTAAATCACAGCTTTATCACTGACCAAATGTTTGGTTTATCATTTAGTCTGACTTGTGAAATTAACTCAACTCATCTATAATGTGCTTTTTTTGTGTGTGTGATCATAGATGTAGCCTGATATCAATCGGGCAACTAGAATTGATAGCCAGTAACATTCAGGCTAGCAATAAAGTGAATATATTGAAGACATGGAAGACATTAAATGCCTAACTGGATGAGATTGATATTGCTTGGGAGAGAGATGAGGCATTAGATGTACAGATAAATTAATAACAGCATGCACACCTTTACAAACACCAGTAACAGGAATGCAATTCATAAAAAAGCTGGATTAATTCTTCATGTAATACATGTTAACATCTTTACAGCTCCTCCTATTGTACCATCTTTATGGTGGGATGACATTGTCCCTCTGGCTTCTCACAAGTCCAACATCTGACATTATTTTCCTCACAATTAGTGGAAACACGACTGACAAAAAAAGACCAATTTAGGCACTTTAAAAATCAAATTGCTACAGTTCTGTGCTCAATGTTGCCAGGAAACTGACACTCAAAAATGCAGTGTCTTCACGCTCTTTACGTTTGGTGACTTGTTCAGAAAGGCTACTATTGCTTTGATGAGGCCACTGCACCAACATATCCTCTTGCAATGGATGGCAGTAAGAATTGTCTTTACGGTTTCACCAAACAGGCCTCTGAGGTTAGAACCAAGTTACGTGGGAAATCTTCCAGTGTATCACTGTTCTGGCTGTGATGTGAAATAATCATCTGTCCGAAACACACTAGGGATCTCTTGATGCTGATGTGGTGCTGGTCTTCTTGGGCTGGCCGGTTTCTGTCAATGAACAAAAAATGAAAAATGAATCCTAATTGTCCAATAGAACAACCTGGAGTAGAATTTCAATCACTGTTGGGCAGGACTTTGTGTGTTTATTGGAAATAATTTCCGTTCAACTCAGCAGCACAAGAGACAGATTCACACCATAACTCACTGGTTACTTTTAACAATTGTTAAAATGAAGAGACATGAGATTCAGAGTCACTAAGAAAACCAAGCAAGTGTATATGAAGGAGCTCTCACATTTAAAAAGCCTGGAGCACTCATTGTGCGGAGGATCTTCTTGAAAGCACCCGGTAGCGTTCCTAATTCTCCTTCTGCCTGTGTGACTTGCTCTTCCATGGCGCTAACATTAGCTCCCACCATCTTTACGAAGGCCTGCAGAAACAGAAAGACGTAACTTAAAGCTGATACATGCTTACATTACACATTACACAAAAAAGTATTTGTTATTAGTTGTATTATTAAATGTCAGGCAGAGAGAGAACAGTAAACCAGTTTGAGTTAATGGAAAAGAGAATAGTAAAAGAATTAAAGGTGAGTAATACAATAATTCTCTAATTTCAGAAAAAATATGTGAATGAATGAAAATAACAATAATAATAACACTGCATACAGATTCTATTTTTAACATTACATCAGAGTGTTCAAGTTGGCTTCATTTCTCAGTCCTTGTTTATATAGTTTCTAGTCTGCTCTAGCTACAGAATGCCATTCACTGGATCACATGTGCAGCACCAAGTAAAAAATGTTGTCTAAAGCAGAAATATCCTCCTCAACCAAAGTTAAAATCACTTACCTCTAACTTATCGATTCTGCTGTATATTTGTCTCATTTCAATGGACTTCTGCTGGATTTGAGGTAGGTTTTCATTAACTATCTGGGAGGTATCATTACGGATCTAGAGACAAAATATAAGAGGGTGTGAGAGAAGAATGCAGGCAATTTCACATAACTGAGATACATAATTCATAATTGTTGACAGTTTCATAGTGTTCTGTCTTACCATATCCAGCATTCCAACAAACTCATCTACTCTTGTCAGCATTTCTTCCAAGCTCTTCTCCAAACACAGGATCTAGAAGAAAATAATTAAAAGAACACACTGTAAAATGTCACACACATACAAACTAAAGCTGATGATAAACTAAGGCAACCATAAATGTATGTACCAGTCCCCGTGCAACTCAAAATCAGTCCCACACACTTTGTCTTTCAGGTGTGTTGGGGAGATCCACAGGGTCAAAACAAAAGGGCATTTGTCTTCCCACAGAGTTAGCTTGCTCACTCAGCTTCAATATAAATTGCCTGGTATCATGCATATCCAGTTAATGTCCAGTCAGGAGTGACAGTGTGTTGGTCAGCTGGCCAACTTATACTTGAAAACAACTTTCTCCCTAAACTTCAGACAGTTCACACTTTTTGGAGTTGACTAACTCTGTGGACTCAGGTAGTTTGTATGTTTGCTGTCCTACAAATTAGTTATGACTTACAATTGGGAGTCACAAAACAAATGTGTGGTCTCCAGTCACATCACTTGGACTAGAGTGAGTCTCAAGTTATAATTCTGTATCTGAAAAACCCATCTTAATCCCTTAGTGTAATTTAGCAACCACTTTGCTGGTTGAAATGATGGTTCTGATGGTACTTTAAAAAGGATGTTATTAAAATGTTAATACGCCGTTTATAAATGTTGCTCGAGGTGTCTTGCAGTTTATTTTCACGTGGTAGGAGGTTAAAAGGTTAGCAGGAGGGTTTCCTTAAGAAAAATATGAGGACAGTGTCCATTTCGACAACCTGGCAACCCCAAACCTTTGGCTTATTAGGGGTTTATAATCCATAAAGCATTAGTAAACGGAGATTAAAAAAATCACTGCATTACAGCTAAAAAACTTTAGAAAATGCCTCTTTAGAAAGTCGTAACGTTACTACAGAGGCCGACGTTAAGTTTTTGTAGTGTCAGACTTAGTGAAGTTAAGCTAGCTCGTTTCCTTTAGCGTTAGTGAAAAAAAAGAACTGTACAAACCTCGTCTCCAGCTGTAGCTTTGAGGTAAGAGGAGTAGCTGAGGGCGGTGTGCCTCAGGACTTCGTCGTCCTGCTCTGGGACGTGCTGCTCGGTTGTCCCGGACTCTGCTACTTCGTTGAGGCTCGGGCTCTGAAGGATAGCGTTAGCTGCTGCGCCAAAGCTGGGGCTCTGCGACACGGTGCCGCTGCTCAGGATTTCGCTCACCATGGACAAGCTGCTCGCACTCTGAGAGACGATACCGCTGTCTGTGCTTATCTCAGCGCTGGACTCCTCCAGAGGGGACAGAATACCCACCCTGTCAATCCGATGATGGTCCATGTCGCCTGTCTTTCTGATCTACTGCCGTGTTTTGCCTTGTCAACTGACTGGATCATGTGCGTTTCACAGCGGATGGTGGCTCACAAGGGTCAAAACAGAGTATCCCACAATAAAGCATTGCACACTTTATTTTGTATTCCACGTCCTCTCACTTTAGTCTAACTCTTTAGGCTCTACTTAAAGTGTCCAGTACTGAAGTCAAAGCGAAATACATTTATAAGCCATCTCGGAATTGGAAAATTACTATTTCAAAACAGGAAATGTACAAGATATACATCATGTGATATTTTGGAAATCGAAACCTAATCATTAAAAAGGCATTCACTCTTTCAGTCAAAATGCATTAGTGACACGTGAGGAATCGTCCTTTCAATTACTACATGCAAAGTTCATTTTCTGTATTGCACGTTCGCATGACATACTATGTCATCACAAACTCGCCCAGAAGGTGGCAGTGGATTTCAGTGATCTGAAAATGACTGATCCGCATTATCTAAAATACTGGTTGCCAAAGATATATAACACATTTCAACAAACAAAATATTTTACAGAAGGGAATAGGCTGGCAGAAGGTTTTATTTGGAGAAAAGATGCAGCAATTTATTCGGAGAATTAAATTCCCCTCAAAATAAATTACATTTGGACATTATCAAAAAAATAATTACATATGTATGTTGCATTAAATGCATGACTGAGTATTTACTTGCACATCATAATTTGGATGTCCTACGTTAGATATTGTTTTAATTATCCTCCAACAAGATTTTATCAGTATAAAGCAGTCTACATTTAAAGCCCATATTGCCAGTGGAGCATCTGTGTGAACATTGTTCTTTCACACAATAGTGTAAAAAATAATTTCTAGCTATAAGGATCTATGCATGCCTTCCACTGATAAGTTTTTTCTCTTCCCCCAATTCATCCACAGGTTGCCACATGACTTAAAGGCTGTGTTAAGTCACTAATAGCAAAGACTGTGTGACAGAGTTTGGGGTAAATCCACAATCTGCTGATTGGCAGTAGACTACAACCACAGCACACAAGTTGGGTGTCGGTGATATATTAGCTGTTTGAGCAGTATGGCATGCTTAGTAAACACAGCAGACAACCATTCATTAGCAGTGAGGTGAAAGGGGTTTGCTGCTGCAGGACCTCTGACCCAGGACAAAGCTGCATTCCTTCTACATATATAGGTCAGATGCCACTGGCTGCAACAAACAACTGGAGGATGATAAAGACTGTTTGTGTCTGAAAAGGGGAAAATGTAACCTTCAGATAGGCTGTCTTCACTTTATGATGTCTAGAGCAAATTATTTTGTGCTGAAACTTGACCTTTGTCTCTTACCCACTTCCCCTCATCATGAATATCGCTTCCATCACACAGCGGTTTGCTGCATTAAACTACAGATTTACATGACTTGTGTGAGGTTAAACTGACAATGAAAGTTTAGTTTTCCATGGGTAGTGAGTGAAAATATCTGAGTGGCTTTAGTTAAGATCGAGAATGTTAATGGAACCACATATAATTTCTAGAGACAGTACACCCATACAACATGTTTTGTGGCTATGCATTCCTGGCCTGCAGATGCTGTTAGCGGTAAGAAATTGGATGTCAGCATCTTCAGTGATAATTTGATCCATTGACTGTCAGCAGTGAGCCTAGAGAAGGGCTCTGACTTTTGGTTCTGAAGGCTTGACACCAAGAGTTGATGTTTCATGTTTTAGCATTTTATCTCTAAATACAGTGAAGCTGAGCTGGAAAAAATAATAATGATGAAATTACACCCACTCTTCCTGCATGTGTAATAAGTATTTTCTTTGCTACAAAAGTCTGGTGAAACAATTTAAGTGACAGCAAATGTATATACTAATTGTGACTCAGAAGACATGAAATAGGAGATTTCAAATATTTTGTATTGTAAATAATCTAAGGCCAATTAGAATAACCTGCTCACTCAACCTTTTGACTCAAATGTCCTCTTGTTTTATAAGGTTTATCATTCACAAGAAATGATAAATAACAGGTTATTTTCTGTTATAAAACACAGCTTAAGAGGAAATATTTTGTGGCCATATTTGGTAAAATAAACTCTGTAGCACATTGGTAGCCGTAGATTAGTGTAATACATGTCGTTGAAACATTCAAGTTTACAGCTATACAAATGAGGATGTGATGGCTTAAAAATGACACAATCCAATCCAATAAATGCTAATCTAAACATAAACATCACATTTCTAGTTTACAAAATTGTAAGACAGAATAATTTATTGGAGCAGATACAAGGATTTGATCACAATAACCAATGCATAAAAGAACTATTAAAAAAATCATACTCTACACAGCATTTACCAGAATATAAGAAATATAGATTTACTCTTTAAAAACATCCATAAACAACCCCAAGATGGTCCCGGTAAAAAGAATGAAAGTATCTTAATAAAAGTGGTCACTAACAAAGATATCAGGCTGTTGGCACTTTCAGAACTCTAGGATACAGTGGACTTGCCTAAAAACAGTTATTTGTTCTGATGCTTGTTACATACATACAAATCTTTTCATGTAAGACAAAGACATCTTTAAAAATACAAGAAATATATACAAAACATTTTCCTTGTTTCCTGGCTTGCAACTTCCTATTATCAATTATCATGTAAAATAAACAGAAGTTACAAAAGTAGTATCTGACAAAACATACTTGCGCTTATATTTATCCGCCCTCATGTTCCAGTTTAAGTCTCTGAGCAGTCGGGATGTTTATGTCTCTGAGTGTGTGTTTATGATTATTATAGGGTAATGACGGTGCCATCCTCCTCCACCCCTCCCCTGGGCAGTGCAAGACTGTGTCGTTGGTCCGTTTTCAAGGAGCTGAGGATTTTGTGCAGGCTGCCGTTGCTGTGGCGGAGGGCTGTGCTGCTGCTATGATGAGGCAGCTGTATGTGGTGGTGACTGTGCTGGGATTGTTGGTGTGTGTTGTGCTGAAGGTTCAGGTCTCTGTGGAGCTGATAGCTGAGGTTGCTGTGTTGGTGAGACCCCCCGTTGAGACTTGGCTGGGAGTGGAATGAGGCAGTGGAGACCACTGACAGAGGACGTGTAGGGGGGCTGGGAGGTACCGCTGGGCCTGAAACAGTTGTTGCTGTCTGCTGGTGTATGCGAGACAGACTGGACGCCAGGGAAGCATTGGACCTCTGAGATGGACGCTTGAGACTGCTCTCAATAACGATATCTGCATCTTCATCACTCTCCAGATCATCTTGGTATCCATGTGCTCCAGATGACATCACCCCCGCTGAGGCCACTGACAAACTTGGGTAACCAGTCGACCCACTGCTGTCAGATGACTGGCCGGAGCTGCCGGAGATTCTGCTACTGCGGACTACATTGTTGCGCTGGTTCACTGGCTTCACTGTCACAATGAGATTGTGGCTGTTGGCGATCATCATATCCGTTACCTGATCCAAGGACTTTCCAGTCACTTCTATGCCATTCACCTCCAGCACCTCATCATTAACTGCCAGTAGCCCGGTGCTCTCTGCCAACCCCCCAGGGACCATTCGAGATATGAAGATGCCCGGGACTTTCTCCAGCCCATGTGGTGTCACTCGTACACTGGTTCCATCTCGGATGTAAAAACCCAAGGGTTTGTCCGAGCCATGGCGATAAAGTCGGACACGACGGTGAGATTCAGGTAGAATGTCCACATCAATGATGGAGGAGACAGGACGGAAGTCCTGGGGCATGCCGATGCGGATGTGTGGCCGCTTGCGGTTGATATCGTTGTTTCGCAGCGCCACCACTGCCTTCTTCTTACGAGTTATTGTGTTGGTGCCAAAGTTAGCATAGTCAACTTCCTCTGCAAAAAAACAAATGAAGACAGAGAAACAGAAGAGTGGGTATTAAATATTCAGTTCATAGAATTCATAACCACTAATGTTCAGTTTTTCCTGTATATATAGTATATTTCCCAAATGTGGACACAATTATTGAAGAAAAAAAAAAAAACAGACTTAAAGAGCACAAAAGTCTGGGAGCAGGAGGAACAGAAAAAGCTTCCACTCAACTACAAAAACTGTACATGAATACTCCAGCTTTTGCCTAAAACCTTTAAATAAAACCACCTGCCTTAGAAACGTAACATTTGTTCAAACTATGCACAGATGTGGCTGAAAGGATTTTCTACATGTTGCATTAATGCAGTCCTTGTTTCTAAGGAAATAAACAAGGCCTGAGTGTTTGCTGGTTTAGTCTTCAACCTTTATAACGATGAGTGCAGCGTATGCACGATGAGAATATCAACTGTATTCACACTGTTTCTAACTTTCTGTGTGTGAGTGTGTGTATGTTTGGATAAAACGCTGAGAGTGCAGAGCATTCCTGTTTGTGCTGACAGAGGTGACACACCCTTGTGCTACCAGGCAGCAGCTGTAGAGTTTCTCAATGTGAATTTCTGCACCTGAATAAAGAGACACATACACTACGCTCAGTGCAGACACAGAACTCAAAAGATACAAAAATACAGCTCATAGTATTTTGGCAGTTAAGGTATAATAAAATCAATGTCTTAAACCTCAAACATGCTTCGTGCAGAGGACAGCGTTTGACCTCTACTGTGGGTCAAAGTGCTGCCTACAGCAATAAGTGAGTTCATACTTGCGAGCCTCACTCTCTTCTACTTTTTAATCCTCTGACTCTGTAGTGGGCACTGTGGACCAGTTTATAGCAGCACATAAGAGGGCTGCTATAGAAGAAGAAAGCAGGCAAAGCCGAAGGAGATGACTCTGTGTCAAAGTTTTACAGTTTCTGTATATAAACATATTGGTCTTCATAAATGCCTTCACTACCCTATAATGCACCCGTATGCATTATGGAATGAGGCAGAAAGGAAGCGCTTGGGTTGGGGTTCTCGCTGACCAGTGGCCCATCACCAACGAGGAGCTTGGAATGTGTCGGGGCTGTGCACCAGCTACAATCATGTAATTGTGGGGAATTGTGGCCATGCAAGTTGTTTTACACCACGTCCCGCAAGAAGCATGAAGCGGGCTTTACATGTTTCACTAACTTAACCAGAAGATGAAATCAAATTAACATAATACAGTACATTGTGAAAAGAAATTAGTTGGGAGGGAAGGCGAGTGTAGTACTATTAGTTAAAACATGATGTTTTCAACAAGAGATTTAAAGCAGGCAGTGAAACAATGACAAACTTCATGGAGGACTAGATCACCAGACAGGCTCCTTTAGAATAACACATCTGTTGCCAAGCATGCTCATAAACTCCCTCAGCTAAAATAAAGAGGACCAAAACTCAGCAAGAGTTGACAGAAGAATATACGTGTGTGAAGCAACACTTAAGACAACAATGTCTGAATTAATTCATTAAGGTTCTGAGAAAGAGAAGAGATAAAGTAATGCACACGCCAAAAAACTGTTCCCTTCTCAGGCAGACAGGAAATCTGGACACAGCAAAACTTGATATGACAGGAAGTGAGGATCCCCAGGCGGGAGCATCACCTCCTGCAAGTCCATGGCAACAACAATGAGTCATCTTTTCCTGCCTGTTTGGGACACCTGCTTTATAAAATGATTGCGTGTATGTGTTAGGGAGTTTGCATCTATGGGTGAGCACGCTGTATCTTTTGGCCCCATCTTCAAAGTACACTGTGAAAGCAGAGAACACTCAAACAAATGTGGAGTCTCTGAGATGAGCCAGCTGGCCGGTCTTTCCTCCTGCCTCAGAGGAGTGTGGACGTCTGCCATACGACTCCCTATGAAGTGCTGACTCAGCATTAATATATGTCTTCTACCTCCAATCAACTCCTGGGCAGAATGTTGACTAAGCAATATATTTTATTTCAGCTTGAGAAAAGAAATGTGCGCATGAAGTGTACATGGTATGTGGGAAACTGTCCTCATGGTCAGGTGAGAAGATACAGCTTGTGGAGTCAGCAGTGACACTAAATACAGCAGACATGGGGAATTTGCAATTACTAAATTGGGGGAAAATAAAAAACAAGACAAAAATAGGAATGATAAATGAGAGAAATAGTAGATTGGATCATGAGAAACAAATTTCTGTTCCAAAAGTACATTATACTTGATGCAGAAGTATAATGTACTTTGCTAAAACTTTTCTCTTTCCAAAAGCATCCAAGTATCCTCAAACCTATACATATGCTATTCTTAGTTTTCTATGCATACTGTGGCAGAAGCTGATTTGATTGAATCCAGACAAGGCATTTGCTACAGGGCTGGAATTTCTGCCACAAGTGCAAGTCTCCCTGATGGGAACCATATTGGGGCAGAGTCTCATTCCAGGTCTATGGTGTACCACCCTCCTCCTTCCATACCGTCACCTTGGTGTGAAACCAATGCCACACCACATCACCAGTGTATTTAACAGAACAGATAACCTCTCAGTCAAAAATCCTATGCGTACAACTATAATTATACTTTGCGTGTGTAATGTCTCACAGCTGCTCAGCAAAATCCCATAAGAAGGCCATGTTGGGGTAATTTGTTCAAAGAAAGCTACAAATACAAAAACACAGGGTGTGTTGGATATATCCTATGGCTGAAGATCTTAGCTAAGCTGCGCAGGGGTTAAGTATGGATTTGGGGCACTTTGGAATCATTGTACACGAAGGAAACTACATTTTAGAAAGTCTATCTGTAAACGTTGCCTCAGTGGTGTTTATAAATGGAAATAATGATAAAACACTCCCCTATATTTATTATTTTAAAAGCAAGACCATAAATGTAAAAAGCAAAAGACAGTAATGCCACATACTGTAGTTTGTGGAAAATGTGACTGAGAGCCAAGTATGCATTCAAGAAGGCACTCGAACAACAAATCAAAACAAGCACAGTGATAAAATTTTCAAACTTTTTTTTTTTACTTTTCCCAGCTTCTCAAATGTGAGATTTTTTTTGTTTTTCTTTGGCTTTAAAGGCAGACACTAAATATATTTTGCTTTTGGACTAGTGGACAAAACAAGCAAGCTGAAGATGTCACTGGGCTCTCATGGTTAGCATTTTTCACTGAGCGATTAATAAATAATCAACAACAACAACATCCTCAACAATAGATCA
>JAUBNQ010000003.1:9429992-9458709 GCA_032353495.1 Ctenopoma kingsleyae
TGGGCTCTCATGGTTAGCATTTTTCACTGAGCGATTAATAAATAATCAACAACAACAACATCCTCAACAATAGATCAATTGATGAGAATAATAACTGCTAGTTGTAGCCCTAAAGCGCTCTAGACCTTCCAGAACAAGTACAGCTGAAGATACATTCACGTAGAAAGTGATAGCCCTGGTGCACCGTGGATTAAAGTATTTAGAGAGGTCAAAGAAGCCAAGTCACAGAACCAGACTGTGGCAGCAGAACCCTGTCTGAGGAGGACTGTCTGCAGGTCTGGGGTAGTATATCCTAGAACAGTGTACCCAAACTGAATTTTTCCTTTTCAGTGTTACTGAGCACTGAGAGATTAAATAATCCCAGCTGAAGACACTGCAAAACAGAAATTGTTTCCATGTCTTCAAGGTAAACTTTAATATGCTTGCGTAAGAACTATTGTAGAGTTTTAACTATCTGTGACTGAAGTCAGTCTAGGATAGAATAGAAAATTACACTCCTTTAACATTTAAGATGGGGGAAACACTTTCCTGCCAAACAAATCTTATAAAAAGGTCAGTGATTACTTCAAAGAAGCTAAATTAGAATGAATCAGGTGTCTCACACACACCCACACACATGCACAGAGGGATTCTGGCACAAAGTATGGCATGTTCCAGTCGATCACACAAAGGTTATCGTAACAACTCTCGACAAACCTAATCCCCGCTAAACTGAAGCATGATGGGTAAGCCAATGTGAACCTGATGATCAAAGACTGTTGGGTCACTGCCAGGCATCTGCAGGCTCAACAGTACCTCAGGAACAAAGCCTATTAGAATGACTTGGTCCTTCAATTAGCTGTTAGTCAATAATTCCACAGTTTTGTTTAATATCAAATGTAATTTCCTAATCAGAATATCGAATATAAAGTGACAATTTAGGTGATACACAGTCTGGTAACATTTATTGTGCATGGCTTGTACACACCAGCTGTTTGTGTTTACTGAACTTGAATGTCAGGGAATTCCACTAAAATCCAGCTAACAGTTCGGCTCAAAGAGACAACATGTTAATTCACCTAAATAACACTTAACATATGTGGTAAGAGTGACAGTGAGGGTAAGGTGAGCGCTCTGGTGGACAAAGACAGGTCAGAAATCAATAGTGGGATATCAGCATTGCCATCTATTCCAGTCTTCAACAAAAATCCAAGTGTGTTTCACAGAGGAATAATCAAGCTCAACCACCTAACATAGCTCCAACCCACATCTTGTGCAAGATCACGGGAAAGAGTTCAAGAGGTGGAAAGACGGCTTCCACATTTTGCTCTCTGTGTGGCAATGTGGGTGTACATGACGTTTGAGGAAAATTCGGATAAGTGTAAATGGAGATATCTCCAAACAGGTTGAAGACCTGCTTAACTTCTTAAGACAGGCATGGGCAGCTTTGAACCAAAGTAACTGACTATTTCAAGTTTGCCGTTATAAGTAATGTGATCCGTCACTGATATATTGCTGATCTTCTTTAGTAAGTCCTAACTTCAATGAAAACTGAGAACTACCTGACAATCAGCCAGCTAGCTAACTAGTTTCTAACTATCTAGTTCTTGGTTGCTATTGACTGCCTCATACAGCTTTTAAGCTTACAAAGCAAATTAAAAGTGGAAAAACGGTCTTTGCTCCACTGAAGCCACCTCCGCTTAACCGGAGCTGTGAAAAAAGGCCTTTAAAAGTTCTACTGCTTTTTCATCACCTCCCATAAAAAGACAGGAATCTAGAGAGTTTTATGATCAGCCATTAGGGCCTTGCACACTTGTTCCTGGCAGGTCTTCTTACACTCACTACTGACTCCACACAACTATAAACACAGCCTGAAAAGACGACGAACAACGAAATTAACCAAAACAAAAACACACTTACATTTTGCCACAGTGCTTTTTTTTATGTTTCTGTGCTTCTTTTATGTATAATTTAATGTATGATGCAATGTGAGTTGAAGTATTTGAATATTTATCAACAGAGAATTGTGCGGTGTGTGTGTGTGTGTGTGTGTGTGCGCGTGCGTGCGTGCGTGTGTGTGTGTGTGTGTGCGTGCGTGTGCGTGCGTGCGTGTGTATATATGTATATATTTTATATAGTTCTTGATGTTACATAAGTGAATATGAAACGCCAACACATGGACATGACTGGGATGCTTTCAGTTCACACCACACCATAACAACAACACAGAAATTCATTCTAAATCACATTTGAAGTTGGCTTCATGTGTGACTCTTGCTTGCAGGAGCTAAAACCAGAAAATATACTGTATACATAAATATATATATATATATATTTTTTATGATTTCTCAAGAGTGTGGTGTCTACAGCACTGCCAGGTGGCTGTACAGCACTGAACATGAACATGTTAATCTGTATGAATGGAAATCTTTGTGCTTGCTGTCCAGTAAACATGGGAACATACCCTGTACTATATCTATCTTTATAAAAAGCTCCAGCCCTAAACTTTACCTGACTGAATCACTACTGACACAGCTGTGAGAAAATCACCCATATAAATATATAGGAACATATTGCAATAAAAAACACAACCACACTGAAGTGTTCAGATAAAATGTACTTACTATGTACTACTTGTACTATAGTATTGTACTGTGTATTTCACTGTCATCCAAATAAGCAGACTGATTTAGACAATTTCTAATTTTTAAACAAACCAATGCTACCAGTACTAATCTTGTTATTCTGTGTGGTAAAAAATATCAACATGCTGCTTTAGGGTGGCCTCTCAGGGCTGTGACCCCCTGGTAATGATATTCTTACCCATTCATACCCAATGATATAACCTCAGACAAAAGCAGCTCAGCTGATGACCTTTATGAACACACAATCCTATCAGATTGTGTTAAGAGTAATAAAGACACAGGATCAAAGAGCTCAATATTACTTGGGTTATTGTGATATATTGATTGGTGAGATGATTAAAGATACTTGCAAAAAGAAGCAAAAAACAAACTATATAATGAAAACTGATGTTTCAGTATCAGCATGCTTTCCCTTAGAGCCTCGCATATGAAAGTCTATTAATATGCTAAATGCTAGACTTAGCATCTATGGCACGCATCAGCAAATAGTCACAGTCCAGTAAAAACTAAATGTCTCCAGATCTGGTTATTTTGACTTTCTCATATAAAAGGAATAGTTCAACATTTAGGGAAGCACACTACTTTGCTTTCATGCTGAGGTTAGCTGAGAAGATTGTTGGCACTCAAATGGACACAGGCATTTAAGCTCTTTCTCTCCGTGGCATCAACCTCCTCGTCCGACTCCGAGCATATTTATTCTTTTTTAGGATTTCTTTATGGTTCTACTTCTTAAGCAAAATAAATATTTTCATTTATAAAAATATCAGGTTTGTTTTTGGTTTCTCCAGACAAGTTTTTGGGAAAAATCATTATTCAGTTTAGACTACAGTAAACTACAGTGTATCACCTCCAGCCTGTTGCTATATCTACAGCAGGTCAAGCTACAATCCATCTATGAAAGTGACATTCCTGCACCCCAACAACCCTACCCCCATGATGGTCTTCAGCCAAGCATGACAAAGTGCTTAGTGACAGGAGAGACCATATTCACTGGAGAGAGGGAGGGACAAGGCACACAGAATAGTGCATAGTTCTAGACCCTGCTGCCTTTTGCATTAGGTCACTGGATGCTGTGGCAGTGGGCTTCATTCTTGGGCCCCACAGACAGACACACATGCAAACACACAGCTGGAAGATCCTCACTTTCAAAACCAGCAGGAATATGGCATAAATTAGAATAGGATAAAACAGCACATGACAGAGCAGAACTAGGCATATGTAACCACTGAAACATGATACCTTCAGCCACGTTTGCATTTTTAGCATTGTTTGCATTAGAAAAGACATGATCTAATGAAATGCAGAGTGCTTTGTACTCCTGTCTCCTCATAGCGTGGGGTCAGCAATAGCTCGTTTTCATGACTCCTCAGTAGTTTTGTAAAACACGTCCAAATACAGAAAAATGAGCTGAATAGCAAATTTCTACATTTTTTTTCCCCATGTAAATGGGAAATGGTAAAAAAACCAAAACAAAACAGCATTTCTCTTTGAATTGAGTTACATTCAGTTGTCAGGTTGAATTTTAAGCTTTGCCAACACAAATTGATTGCAGAGCTGCTTTCACTGAGACATACATACATGTAAGGAGTGAACTAAAACAATCCTGCATCTCTTTTCTCTTCCTCACTGGTGAAGCCTGGGGAGCGTATCTTTGTGCTTTGAGGGTGACTGCTGCCAAGGCGTTCAGCTAACACTAACATGGAAAAGGAATCCAGACAGAATAAAGAAGAACTTTTTTTTTTCAAACATGCAAACATATTTCACATTCTTGCAGAGGTGGTTGAGGCACGGCCTGGATGGAAATTTGGAGAAGCTTGCTGAACGTATGTGGTTATAATCAACAGCTGCTCTGAAGGCCTGGATAGGAACTTACTGGAAGCTCGTGTGATCTTGTGCATGCTGTGTCATGCTAGATGCACAGAAAAAAAACAAAACACACAGGCAGTGGTGAAAAGTAATTGCTCAATATTTAGTCAAGTACTGCATAATTCTGAAATACTTGTACTTCACTTATATTTACACTTTGTACTTTCACTTCAGTACATTTGCCCTTCCTTAATGTGACAGCTACAATTACATTGGGATTTTACATACACAATCAGCTGTATGATCACTTTATAAAATATAGTAATATTTTACAAACTATTTTACAAACTATTTACCCATTACCTGGGTGAACAGCTGCAGCATTAAAATTATATTCATGCATCAATAATAATTTCAAACAGGAGGACATTTGAATAATGAGTACATTTACTTTTGATACTTTATATAAATTTTGGTGGCAATACTTTCAGGTAAACACATTATGAAAGTGAGTCTTTTACATGTTCACATGAGTAATTTACATTTTGTTATTACATGGTAGCAAGTATAAACCTAAATATTTTTTGAACCGTTACACCCAGGACTGTTCATTTTTGTGAAGAAGAACAGAGACATTGGATTACAACAAACAAAGAAAGGGCAGGTAAAAACCTGTAAAACAATGAGGAAAAAATTGTTCTCCCCCCACATAAAACAAGATAAAGTTCTAAAACTGCTGGGCAGCACTTTGCACACATTCCCTCCATTCCCTCACTCCCTGCACACAGGGACTAGACTGCACATCTGGGACAAGTTAAATGGAGCTGCCTTGTCTACACTGTTCTGGCTTGGTCTCTATGGCGGGGTGGGGAGAGAGTCACAGGTTCAAGACTCACTGCAGGTAACACACACACACACACACACACACACACACACACACAAGCAACTATATTCACACACATACAGATGTTATGAGACTAAATTACAGAAACAGAAGTTAAGACCAAGAGAAGAGTATTAAAAAGCAGAATGAGTGCAAGTGCATACATAAGGAGATTAACCTGTGTTTGTGTGTGTGTGTGTGGGAGGCTGACATGTACCAGAGAAGGGGAGGTTGAAACATCAAAGAGGGAGCAGGGGACAGCGATGGATTAGACAGGTCTTGCATTCCTCACGTGGAACAAACTACACGCCATCAAGCGATCTCAACTTTCAAGTGAAAAGAATTGCTGGTGGGGGTTCACCAACCTTCCTGCCTCCACCACCTTCTTCCACTTGAATATAACTAACTTCTGGTTTTAATCCAGCTGCCTGTCTGCTGATCATATGCATGTTTCCAACCAAGAGAACACATGTCATTGATTTAAACTACACAGTCTCCACTGACATCTGGCCCACAGGTATCCAGGCTGCCTTCACTGCTTACTACCCATACCAGGTTATAAATAAACGTCACTGTGGAATACAAAGTTAATGGAAATTCTGGACTCTTCATCTAAGAAAAGAGATACTAAGCTATAAAGTTTCGGCAGACTTTTCATTTCAAAAGAGAACAATGAACACTCCCAAGTCCTACAACTATATGATAAATAACATATTTTGCAGGCATTTTGGCAAAGAAGTGATGAGCAGAAATACATTCTGCCTGTGTAGTGGTGACAAGTCACAGCAGCAGACTTGGACTGGAGTCCTTACCACCTGCCTGGCCTTCTGTTTCTAACCACGTGAGTGATTAGGTGGGTGTGTGAGAGAGGAGGACAGATTTAAGGAACACACCGAAAACAGAATAACTCTAAATGTCAATAAAACTATGATTTAATGTGACAGTGTTTTCTGATATGTCAGATTTATTGTCTTATACACAACCAATACTGCACTTCAAGAGAGACATTCAAAAGAGAGAGCAAAACAATACCAACTGCTGCATTAACTCTCAATTCCTCTCCCACACTCACAAACCAAAACACAAGCTTAGCAACTCTCAGGCTCTTTGACCAACAAATAATGTTTAATGAGACCCAGAGTGAAAAGATTTGCTCTCAGATGGATTTGTTTCACATTGCTTAATGAAGAGAAAAATATTTACGAGTCCAGTGTGAATATTATTTATGTGGGATCTCTTCAGGAATAAGAAAGGAAGGAATCATGCTTCATTTGCAATAGAGACGGTTTTAGATTTTTCGTTTTATAGTTCAGAAAATAAACAAACCCCAACACTGTAGTTCAATTAAAATTTATTTGTTAATTAAACATAGATTAACAGGTTTTAGTGACTTGCCACAAAATGTGGCGATGCTGACAAGGAGAATGGGTGAAGTGAAATTTTTCTATACTGTATAATCCAACTAAAGTGAACTAAACCACTGAAACACTGCTAACTGAATTGTGTCAATTAATTTTTGAGTGCAGATCTGAAAACACCTGAGCATAATTTTAACCTAAACAGAACAACCAGCCAGCACATGCAGCAGGATATACCATCCGATAACAAGCAGCTGTACAGTCATCCCAAAAAATATTAACATGCTTCCTAGAGGTGACAGAGGTAGTATCTACAATTAAGCATAAATCATTTTTGTAGGCTACTGATTTCCTAAAATATCTTCCTCCAGGGTGGTTATGATGTATCATTTGATCAGAGCTAATGGGTCTCCTTGTGCCCATTCAGGCCCACTTAATACTTTACACACAGGCCTGGGGCCTTTGGCAGTGAAGATACACAACCTGATTTGGCTTCAGTCTGATTGTGTCCTACACTGGTACTCAGTTCCTTTACTGCCGTCTGTGTTTGTACCTTCAATCTTTGTCTTCCTAAGCCTGTTTGTGCTGATGGGAACCAGAGTCTCTTGTAATCTAATCTTTTATCAACTGCAGGTGACAGACAACAAACAGACAGAGGATTGTGGTCTCTCCATCTCATTCACTCTCACACGCACACGCACACACACACACGCAGGCCAAGAAATGCTAAGGGATGTGATGTTCACGGGCAGGTACGGAAATGAGACAATCAAGCAAGCAGACAGAAACAGACAAATTTCCTTCTGTAAACAAGTGAAACAAGTAACAACCCATCATACTGACTGTGAGCCAATTCTGATTTGAAAGTAAATTCCTGGCTTAAGAGGAAACAAAAAGAAAAAGCGTGATTGTCTTCGTAGAAAATGTCTTGCTGAGAAGGTCTTACATCAACCCACAGGAAAAGTGAGCCTTTGTTACTAAGTTGTCTCTGGAGACATTCATTTAATTCACACTGTGGGCAAGAAAAATAAATTGACTTATAAATGGCCAGAGAAAATGTTATCTCTTTAACATTCTTATCCTTATATTGTCTATAACTTACTGTTTTTCACAACCAACTCTGTAGCTGTTGTCTGTAACCTATTCTTTGTTGTTATTGTCAATTTCTGTACTGTCCTAGAAAAGCCACAAAAGACCAGAAGCAAATTCCTTGTATGTGCTAGCATACTTCGCGAATAAAGCTGATTCAGATTCTGATCCGTATCCAAGCAGACAAATACACAGTAACACACATCGTGACTATTGGGAGGCTGTGGCAGTCAAATGTGTCTTGTTTTGTCTTAGTTTTATGAATATGGACTTGATGCAGTTGGACATCACCATTTGTAATTATTTGAGGAGGGTTCACTATGAGATTTGCACAGATATGTGTTGGCTCCTGCCCTTAGTGCAAGCTCCCTCACTGACCTCTGTTCATAATGAACAAGGGTCAATGAAAAACCCCCTTGTGGCCTCAAGGTGAGGGCCCCCCCCCAATTCCACAGGTGCGATTGGGTAAATCCTTTGCAAGCTTGGACAGGCTTCAGTCTCATCCTCTTCTGCACCTGAAAACACCCTGTCTTTCACAACCACACAGCATAACAGAGGACTTCCTGCACAGTATGTGGTGACACATATGCTTGGTTCTACCTGCTGCTGCTTTGTGCCTCTCAATCCATGTGTAGTTTACTTCATCTAGTCTCTATAGCTAAAGCACAACTCTCTCATTTCTCTCTCTCTCACACACACCATGTCAAAATTGAGAGTATTTCCACATGAGCTGTCACTGTCCATTGTTTCAGCGACTCTCTGGGCCACAATTAAGAGAACAAGAGTCAGGGCTCATTCCTCTCCCCCTTCATTCTTTTCCTTCCTCTCCCATCCTGAACTGCTGACTTGGCCTGATTCAACCACCAGCTCGTGGCCCACATGTTTGGAGAAGGGGGGAGGATGGTGTGCGTGAAGGGGCAGTGTCTTCTCACGGGGTGACAGTCTATTCCTGCTAGACCTTGGTGAGCCAGATAAGAAGTTCATAGGTCAGTGTATTTTACCAAATAGTAAGGCTCTGGGTGAAAATTGGACGGGTTGTTTTCATACATAAAATCTGAATTGCTCACTTGACTCTTCCTTGCTTGTCTTTTTTTAAGAGAACATTAACATGAAGACACAGAGTCATAACCAACTAACACAATGAGTTGGCCCTGAATCATAGATGTATTAATCAAATGTATTGAAAGGTTTGAATCATTCCGTTGATCACTAGCTAGCTTTACAGTAAAGCAAAGAAAAACAGCTTTATATTCTCTTTGTGATTAACTCTGACCTTAAATGAAGTTTGCAGTGCCGACTGTCAGGCTCACTGTGAGCTCTGGTGACTTGAGACAGCCAATCATAAAAACCTCTGGGTTTATTCTAGCCAATCAAAGCACTACAGTTCAAATTATGGCTGCACTATTGCCAGACTAGTGAGGGGTACGACAGCTTGTCTCATTGTTTTAGCCTCATGACCTATATATGCTCTGAACTCCTTCTATAGCTTGCTGAACTGTACAAGTAAACACGTGATTCTATTGCACTACTCCACACAAAATCCAATGCGTCATAATACACATCACCATCATCATTTGGAGGTTAGAGACAATACTTTTCAATTCCAGCGGTCATCAGAAGAAACGATAAATAACTCAGAAAAACAACCACAAAATGACATTAGATTTCATGAGTGCGGTTACAAGAAGAATAAACAAGCCTAAAGAAAAAGTCAGCTCCCTCTCTGCAAACTGAATCTTACTATTTCAAGTAAAAACACTGCATCTACTAAATGACTGTGGCACTTAAACACATCATTTTAAATGTTAAAGATATGACTGACTGCATGTAATCATGTTAGTGAATATGGGTTTATGTCATGCACACGCAGTCTGCGACTGGGTATCATTAAACTAGGCATCCTGAGGTTCCACTAACCAAAAACCTAAAAACACACACAATCCATATGTACAGGTCAAATGTCAGAAGACGTTATGTAATACACTTGTACACAGTTTGCAAAGGCTTTCATGTTAAATGGATTTAGCTCAAGATGTTTTTTTGCCTTAGGGACAGTGTACCTCTGACTATGGTGATCGAAATGGGAAAATAAATGACTTCATGTGACAAAGTTGACTACGTCTGATTGGTTTCATGTGACACTGAATATGTATGTTTAAAGAATTTACAGCATACGTGCCCCACCAGCAGTATGTACAGGTTCTTCATTTTAAAGCTGTAAGTTTACTCATTTACTAATTAAATCTTGGGCTTACCATAAACCAGCAGCATGAGATTGTTTTGTAGCCAGGAAACAGCAAACCTATTGCAAAGTGAGCCGAGTGCCTCTAAAGCCAACCTTGCCAGTGGTGAGTGTTGCTGCGGGTGAGTTGTTGAGAAGCAAAGTCAGTCCCTCCTTTGTAATTATGGACTCCCAAAATAACCCCTTGCAGAGGCAACACTAGACTGATGTTGTGGTAGCTTGCAAGCACTTCTCATGGTTCGACTCGCTTCTGCCAGAAACCTGCTTTTTGCCTCCGAGGCCAGAGTATGAATAAGATGCAGTCCTGTTGCTTTTAAGACTCTGTAGATTTAAATAAGTGGTGTAAGAGTATCTTACACAAAAAATCTGTGCAACAGTGTGAACAAAATCTTAAGCATGTCAAAAATGTCAAATTAAACTAAAACAAACGTTAAATATAACGATAAAGTTGTGAAAAATAAAGTCAACCAATATTGAAGGGAAAACCAGCATTTTCATATGATGTGTGCTTCAGTTTCAGTCCTACTTTTTAAAGTCAACCTACATGCTTTGATGAAGAAGGTAAACTAGGATTTCCTCAAAAGACTCAAAAGAAATCCATTGCTCTAACTTCCAGTTGTGTTCATAACATTTGCATGTGTGAATTAATGTTTTCCAGTGCTACACGGGCAGAGCATGCCTGGCCTTGTTCTATGGCAGAACTGTAATTAAGGAGGAACTGCAGGGAGCTGTATTGCAGCGAGCCGTCTCTGCACAAACCAGTAACTCCTCCCTCAAAAACCCACTAACACCCACCCAACGTCCATATTCTCCGCTCTCTAAAACCCCAAACCTTCACCCTTTTCCCTCACTTTGCCCATGGCTCCGTTCTAAACTTGGCCTGGGAATTTTCCACTGCATTCTCTTATTTTATCATTTTCGGGATAGTCTTTGTCTCTGCCCTGGCTGAAAGAAGAAAATAAATACTTTTGTTGTTATACATCATACATCTCTGGTGATTTATGCATTACTTAAAAAATGTGTTTGTTTTACTCATTGTTGTCACATAAACTTTAGCACTATATTAAATATTTGTCAGAAATGTGCTCAACCCCAAGAGATCATAAAGCCAAAATATGTGGAGCAAATAAGCACCATAGTATCTCATGGCTGCATTATTTTCTAGTTTATTAGAACCATGGTCTGTGACATTAGACAGTATTTTGAGTGGTGGTGGCACTATGTTGACTTTTTCCAATCAATGTTGCAGTCTGCGTCACCACAACATGTTGTTACATTTGTGGGAAGGGGCAGGTTACGTGGTTATGCGGCACAGCACAGATTCAACGCAGAAGCATAAATCAAGCAGCCTGTTAGCTTAGCAGAAAGGTTGGAAGCAAGCGACCTCTTGTTATATAGGTGAGCAGCAGATGGCTGTAGTTTCATATTAAGATATGGAAGCAGTAGCAATCCTCTTATCTAATCATTTTAGGTTATTTCCTGAAATGTTAAAATATTATTTTGTAAATTGTGAATAAGACAATTACCAAAAGTTAATTAGCTACCTTGGAAATATGTTGTTGTAGGTGTAGATTTTGGGTTAGAGGTTAATTTACCGTAGACATGAAATGTAAAAAAACAAGGTAAAGTTCTGTCACGTTTAGACAGAGAAATGGCCCAAAACAAAACTAATATTTTTCTGAAAACATACAATACAAAAATCCACATAGTTTAAAAGTCACTAGTGTCACATGATCTTATTCCATTTCCAAGTCAAACAAATATGGCACTGAAGGATTTCAAGTTTGTTTTCCCCTCTTTGAAGGTTCATGCTGCTGAGGAGTGGCCGTGGTGGCGGCTTAGGAAGTTGGTTGTTTGTCCCACAAGGACCAGCCATATTCATTACACCCAGCATACAATTTCCAGGGCCTGCCTCTTTTGGGCTTATTTAGATGCAGGATGAAGTTAATTTCAACTCAGCCACTGAGCCTTAAAGAGTCAGAGCACTCAGAATAGAAATTCTGTTGAGGTGTGATGACGTTTCTGAACTGTGGGCAGCTGTGTTCATGCAAACTACAACTCAATGGCATTCTTCAGAAAATTAGCATGACATACACTGGAGAAAACAATTAAGCAGTTTTGTAAGAAGGATAAAACCAAACCAAAAAAAGGAACAGTATTGACTAAGAGTTGTAAAGATGTAAAATCTATGAAAATGCTTACCAAAAGTGACAGATGACTGCAGGAGTGCCCTGATACAGACACTCCTGTCGCACAATGTCTGGAAACGTCATTGTGGGGGAGCGGAGGCGCAGTTCAAAGCAGGGTCGTAAACCAAAATGAAAGCAGGGACTTAGGAAACACAAACACCAATATAATTTTGCTAAAGACAACAGCCTTGCAATTTTAATTAAAACAAAGGACCTCCCCTCAGTTCACAAACAAAACTCAAGCAGATATGTGTGTGTGTGTGTGTGCACACATGCTTTCAGTAGCTGCACAATTACTATGGGTGTGGATTTGTGTTTGTGCAGACTCATGCACATGTTAGTCCTTTTTTGTGCCATCTGACATGATTCACAGCATCATTCAAGCTGGTACGCAGCAGTTTTGCATTCAGAGACACAAAAGAGAAGCAACTCTCCGTCGGACACGGCTCTTGCTGCTCCGTCCTGCTCCTGGCAGGCACCAGGCACCTTCATCACACTTTAACTATGGTCGACATTGTCTGAAGACACACAGGGAAAAGGCCACACACAGGTTTTATTGAGAAGCCCACACACACTACCCAAAATGGTTTATGGTGCAGAAAGCTTTCCAAGTAAGAGAGAGGGATTTATTTCGTATGGCTCAGAGATGCAAAAAGACACAAACACAAATTGCTGACACTGACAACCTGACTATACCTCACTGCCCTCTGAATGTGTCCATATGTATCATCAAGGTATCTGTCTAAAGATGAGAAAAAGCTCTGATAAGAGGTTTTCTGTCTCAAACTCTGAATGACATTTGCTTGTGCCACCTCTGCTTGTACGGCGTTCCCGTCTTCCCCAAATAAGAATCCTGATTTCTGTTGGCTCACATTGCAACAAGTGGACAACAGCCAGACCACAGGACGGAGGTGGACTCAACCTGCCCAGTCCTCCCTCCTTCCTTCCTTCTCCCTGCATGTCTGTCTTTCTTGCTGTTAGACTGACTCCCCACTGTCTGCGGTGGTTTTCTCCCCTTTGCCCTTGACAACTGAGTCATGGCTGAGAAGTCATGTGAAAAGAATGAGATCGCTTTAAGCAGCTATCTAAAGCAACATTCTTGAACATCAACCAAGATGATCAGATTGATGAGCTACAGTGTTTTGTGGGCGGCCGTATGACAGGAATAGACATTTTTACCACTGTGCTCAGGAAAAGGGAAAGCACAGAAGGGTGGAGATGTTAACCAAACAAAACAAGAGCACAAGAGAAAAGAAAAAAAAGATGGCTCTTTAGTGACATTAGCTGCCTTATCTGTCACGGAGCAATAGGCCTGGTTCATAACCCTTTCACTAAGCCAGCTCCTTCATTGCCTAAGCCTGAGGCTGCTCTCTTGTACCAAGCACAAAGGTAATAAAAGCTCTGGTCCCTCTGAATTTCTTCAAATAGACTCACAAAAGCAAACTAACGCAAGGCAATAAGGCTGTCCCTTTACATGGCCAAAATAGTTCTGCTGGTATGAGGAAAAGGATGCTTTCTGCCCAGTGTGGTATGCGTTGTATGGCTGGAACGTAAGTGATTAATCCACCAAATAGCATCCAAAATGCAAGTGGTGCAAAGAGGACAGAATAGCAACAAACTGCACATTGGCATGAACACATTTAGAATTATGTATAGATCCATTTTAATCCAGTGTCCAAGGACTAAATCAGCTTTGTGAGGTTTGTCTGGGATAAAGAGGCAATGCTAATTGCTGAAGTGGCTCTTCCTCTTCTCTACATGGATCAAACACACACACACACACACACACACACAGACACAGACACACACAGACACACACACATAGACACACACACACATAGACACACACACACACACACACACACACACACACACAGACACACACACACATAGACACACACACACACACAGACACACACACACACACACACAGACACACACCTCCACGTGTTCTCAGAAGCCCTTTGGCCACAGTGCCAGAGTGGCCAGATGTGCTGACAGGATCCCTGCAGCAGATCAAGAGAGGAAAACAGCAAGACTGTTGATTTAAAAAGAGCTACAGTTGCTTTATGTATCAATGTAGAGATTTTAGTACCTTCAATCTTGTGAGACAGAGAAAATGTGTACCTCAATGTTGATCCATAACCAAAAAGATAAAATACAAGACCGTCTGGAAATATGAATAGCAGTGTAAAAATGTAAAGTTCTTTTATTTTATGACAGGAAATATGATTTAATGAAAAGCTTTGTCCTATTAACAACACATTTATGGTTTAAGTAATGCATTAAAAAAAAACAAAAAACCTGGAGAGCAAAGTGTGGAAAGTCAACAAAGTGCAGACAGTCAGGGCAGTCACCGAAATATAATAATACTAGCATTTCTTTGATCTCCAAGCAACTGTGCGATCCAAGTTGTTGAGAAACAGCACAAGCCTAGATGTCTGTACTTCTCAGCTTTAACTGGCATAGCTGCTGTTACATTCTGGCATTTTTAGTTGTGCTTCATTGCCACATCTCTCTTTAGCTTGGCTGATGTTGATATCTGGCTCTCTAGTTTTCACAGGTGGGGAGAGTAACAAACCAAGCACCAAACATGCAGCATACAAAGCCACACATACTCGACCTTGGCCTACCTTCTCTAATCTATTTATTTAAACTTTTTGCCCTCTGTCAAACAGGGGTCTCTTCTCTTTGCTGAAAGTTTAGTCTGTGTGCAGGCCACTGGCACTGTCTACAAAAACAACTCCCCAAAACTGAACTGCAAAACAGAGCTGTATTTAGCTTGGATGACCATTTTATTGAGTACTACTAGTGCAATTAAAGATCAAACTTGCTGTCGTTACTGTAGTCCAGAAAATGTGTAACAATGCCTGGTAGACTGTGTCAAGGTTTACAAACTTCAAAATAATTTTGAGCAAGTTAACTGACTTCTTTTGCAGGCCTTACACTCAAACATGACAAACGTGGTTTCATGGCAGCAGATAAGACATTATGTGTGAGTTTACTATGAAGGTTCTGTTAAAATGTGGAAATCCATGAGCCCAGTGGCTGGTTTCCTGTCCAAGTTATCTCTGTCTAAACAACTATGTAGGCAGTGTTCCCTCCCAGGCTGATCTATATCTTAATTTGCATCATTTTGAGATGAGAGCTGGAATATGAATGAACCGTTAGTACTAAGAGTAGTTTCCCTAGATAAACATACCATAAACCGTTAACACAATGTCATACTACCTGTCTCTGAGCACAGTGCGTCACGGCAGGACGCAACTTGTGAACTAATTTAGAAGGAAATAGGAAACAGCTTAAAATCAAACCAAGATAAAGTGATTCAAATGCATACACCAATTGCAAGTACTGAAATGACCATTTGAACAGTTGACCATGTTTGACTGAACTACGTCAATCACACACCCACACAGACCAGACAAGGAGTCCACATACAGAGCTAGCTCATTCCCTCCTGTTTCAGCACAGATCTGTTGATACGTCCCATTTCTTCCCATCACTTGCTCACCCCTCCCCCACCCGATTGTGTGTGCGCATGAGAAATGGAGGAGAGTCCCAGTACAAAACTTCCCTCAGTGAAATCACTACCCTCCCCCTCTCTCTCCAAACTGATATTTTTCCACCATAGGTTTTGTCATTAACAGCTTTTGTAAAGCTTAAAATAATACAGTAGAGGCTGCACAAGTAATGTTACATTAAACTGTGTTTGATCTATTGTTAAAAAACAGAAGAAGAAGGAAAAAAAGATGACTCTCCACACCCATAATTGCTGTTAGGTTGTTTTTTTTTTGTCCCTGTTGGGACTATTATGATGTGTAAAAGCCACAAATTATGGCCACTTTCATAAATGTTACCACTCCAAACTGAGGAAATGGAGAGGTTTGAAACAGGTGGAAGAGTTCCAGTGGAGTATTTGAGACAAAATTTTACCCTTAACACAGTTTTTTTTCCCCACACCTCTAAAGTAAGAAGTACACACAGCTACTAACATGCATGTCCAACACACAAATGTATGTTGCATACATTTTCTGGTCTTGAAAACACAATTCATCCATTTACATACTAATGTAGTGAAATATAACTAGTGTTATTAAAAAAATCTTCCAAAGGGGGTGAATATTTTTTGTAGGCAGTATACAAGAGGTCTTCATGGTCCACTTGGTTCTGAGTACCAGAGTCAGGTCTGGTACAAATTCTGCATGGTTCAATCTCCCGGGTCAGTGTATTAATATGTCCAGGACCTGAGGGTGTGTACTCTGTGATGAACTATTTCGATTTTGGTGGCCAAAGATCAAAAGTCATTGTCACCTCATGTTCATCCAATTCTTACTGTGAATGTGCTGCCTCAGGAAGGGAGGGAATTTCGTCACTTGGAGGCAATGATGAACTGATTAGATTTTGGTGAAAGATTAATTTACGTTGGCTATTCGTGGGTCTGTTCAGGTATACACTTGTTTATAGCAATAGAGGTTCTCTTTCCTTTACGTATTCAAATAATATAATAGAGTAAGGATACAAATCACAGTTTTATGTGTGTACTGTGACAAATTATGTGGATCAGACAATTTTCTGTACTCCAATATCTCCAAATATGAGAATGTGTAGCTATAACTACGGTAGCAGTAATGACGAGGAGAGGAGAGACACATAACTTAAACACAGTAACACTGTACTACACAATCATCTACACTGAACAGTTACTCTGTATTGTTGGGAATAAACCACAAAGTGTAAGGCTCTATTCTGTAGGAGAAGGTCACAATTAAAAAGCCGTCACCTTTCCTCACGGGGAGGATTCAGGATTAACGTGGTATTATGACACAGTTGCTTCTGACACCAGTCACAGAAACTTATGTTTCTGTGGCACATTTGTGTTATCAGGGTGTAAAGGAGGGTCTATTTTACCAAGAAAAAAATAAAATACAAAGATCTAAAGTAGCAGAGAGTCCGATTCAGTAGCAACATAATACTGGTCTTTGTACACACCCTCGATCTGTCACTGGACTTTATTTCCAGTGCATTTTCTTTCTTCCCCTCCAACTGTCTCCCAGTCTCCTTCAACCCTGTAGGTATTTTTTACTTCTCCAATGTATCCATGATGTTTCTCACGTGGCATCCTACTTTGAAACAAATGTTTCACACATTGTACCAACTTATTTTTTTTCCATTTTATATTAATTTTCTTGCCTTCAAGCAAAGAAAGAAAAATAATATATAAACTTTGGGGGCTGTTGTCAGGGAATTAGTCTATTTTCTCTTTCTACTTGTAGCCATATGAAAGGACGGTCCAGTTTAGATTACCCAGAATGTCCCTACAGTGACTGAATGGTGAGTCATAGTGTCTTTAAATGTGTGTGAGAAACCTTTTCTTTCATCTGGGGTGGTCAGCTGACAGGAACAGAGTGGGGACACAGAAAGCTTGCTCACTGATGACCTGTGCTAACAGGATGGTACTGACTGATACAGACATTGTGTCACACACACAGTTTCTTTTGCATGTACCAGTGCAGGGCAGCTCCTCTGAGACATGAGGTACTCACACAATCATACACACACCTCTTTGTCTAGCAGCTAACAATAGCCTGCAGGGAGGCTTAGGATGCTTAGACAGCTTCAACATCAGTAACAACAGTGCACATTCCCCTCAACCACATCACCATGTCAGTATTGTGTTTACACCACAAGACTAAATAAGTCCCTTTCCTAAGAACAACAAGGTCTGCCTTTCAGCAAGGGTCACTCTGGCATTTTTATGAGGTTTCTCCTGTATTGGGTGTTCTGGAGAGTGGCAGAAAGTGAGAATGCGATAAAGAGAAAAGAGACAAAGGTCATGAGAAATGTCTGCTTCTTATACACCCTATTCCAAGGAAAAGAGATGCCACACCTGGATGTTAATGTTTGTTAATGTGGTGGAGGACAGCAAAATAAGGACTAAAGACTAACATGTTACTACAAAAGCCAAGATTGGTGTGTCTGAGCCTCCAGGACACCAACTACAAGTCCGAGAAATTAATTATGACAACATGAATAACGATGGCAAAAGAAACAGAATTTGTATTTCACACAGCAATTTAAGAAGTGCAGCAAGTGTTCAGGCTGTCATGGACAAAGTAAACTGATCAGACTAAATGCAAAATGAATTTGGTGGCTGACCACTGCTGTAATATCTGAGAACTACCTTAAGCAAGTAAACATTAGAAAATCAAAGTTACCATGCCTAAAAAATAAATGTTAGTTATTTCCTTTTGTCTCACAAAAAGAGAAGATTAAGATTCAGAAACATTTTCCAAGATTCTAAAAACCTAATTACTTTTCAGGCCCACAATGGACAGCACAAATTACTTTTTTGTCAAGCTGCTTAGTACGAGCAATCAACATGGCTGCCTTTATAAGAGATTATGCAGAGGAAACATTTAAGAAACTTTACAAGGTTTGCTATCTAAAGACACACAAAACAGCTAATTGTTTTATCAGCAATGTGCAATAATTTCATTCAGCTTCGGCCATCTCAAATCACACAATAGATAAGGCCGCTGAGGCCTTTTAATATAGAAACCAATTTTGTTTTGGAAACCTGCGATGAGATCATTTGCCGCACCGTGGCTAGCTTTTGTATTTGAGCCACTGGACGACATTTAAAACAATACCCTAGAGTGTACATGTTCATTACACAACTGAGCAGGGGACATTCCAAGAAGGACTGAGGGTATGAATAGATGTGAATGGTGATAGATTCATTTGTATGCTCACTGGATGGTTGGCAAGCAGTCAAGATCCACTCCAGAGTTGGGATCAATGAGAGAGAAATGGAGGGAGAGACACAAACGGAGGGAGCTCAGTAAGGAGTCTCTTTTCGTGCAGATCTTTTGTTTCTCAGTTATGTCTGGTATGCTGGGATACAGGCTTTGCTCAATGACCTGATTTCTATGGGGCTGTCGAGACACCGGCCTATGTGTATGTGCATGTGTGTATATGTTTGCGTGTGTGTTCATCTGCCTACAAGCTCTTCCTCTGGATAAGTCATAGGACTTAGCCAGTCAGACAGACTGAGACTGATCCAGCCAATAAGAGCACAGGAAACACACAGACACACACAGAAAGCCTTGCATGAAGTAAACAAAAAGGCCTTGGGTTCCCATAGCGGGAAGAAAGACATAATTGGATAAGGAAACATTCTGTGGGGAGACTTGATTTGAGTCAGCACAGTAATTGCAGCCCAACATGCAATTAATGCAGTAGATGACTGTTTTATAGTTTGCCAGTTGCATGATATTTGAAAACCAGTATCATCCAATATTTATTTGAACAAACAACCAGATTTAGGAGACAACCTTAAAGATTATGTTCATGTATATGTGGAGAAAAAGAATACACACTATAAATTGCTAGACTCAGTAAACTCAATTCCTACTTGTAAATATATGTAAATAAATAAGATACTGTATGATGTCCTGATTCCATATCGGACAACCTACCTTGTCTCTGTATGAAGATCCTGAGCAGTGGGTGCGCTGTGGACACTGCCTTGCAGAAGTTGTCGTCATTGTTAATTGGCAGCAGGTCTCCGTGGATGTCAGCATAGCCGATCATCACCTCCATATTTGCAATGCGATGGATGTGAAGGATGAGTTTGTAGAACTCTTCAAATTTGCCGGGCTTGACTCTGTCCACTGAGAACCGGCGGAACTCTGCCCCATACTGAAGGAAAAGCAGAAAAAGAAAAAGGGCATTAAGGGCATTAAAGAGACAACCAAACAGGATGAGGAAACAGCGAGGTCTGACCTCCTGCATTTATCTCAAACATCTGAGTGGCACATAAAACTAAAAAGGGTGGAAGTCTGCCAAGCTCTGTCACAGCTGTGTCATGACTTATGGAGGAAGCTGTTTCTAAGCAATAAACAAACTAAATTAACTGCACACATCTGCAAAACCGGTTTCCACACAGAGTAAAATCATTTTTTAAACATTTGCATATTCACAAAATATGGCTTACAGACATTTAAAAACCATAGGAAGAGTGCAAAACTATTTTTTGATAGCACAGCAAATCACCATTATTCACCAATATGCGAATATGAAGTAGGACTGTTGTGTCACAGTTGAGGTGAGCAACTTTGCTAACATTATTTTTACATGCTTTCTTAAACTTCTGTCTTCAAGCAAAAAAAAAGCAGAGGATTTCACACAACAAATTCCAAATATTTTCTGAAATGGTGTGACATTTTGAGAAAGGCGACTGTTCGCTCTCTTGCAAATAGATGAAAAGATCAATTCCACTTGTGTCTGTACTGTACAGATTAATAGTGGTATCAATCGCCTCATTTAACACTATGCAAAGTTAAGCATGTCACTTATAAGTCTTACATGATACTCAAATAATTTACCAAAGTTCAGCTGTTAATTAGAGTTTTGTTGCCATTCCACAGAGCCAGACTAGCTGTATTGCTATTTTCAGCCAGCTGTAGCTTTAAATCTTCTTATCTAATTATAGCCAAGAGAGGGAATGAGGACATTCCCTAAAACGCCTATTATTTTCTTGAGTTTGATTATTTTGGCCATGAGCTACTAACCAATTTGACAGCATACAAAAGTGATCAAGAACTGGATTGCTAACCACTTTATCTGGGAAAACCCTATGGCTTGCATCACCGCAAAAACAAGTTTCAGTTGCTCTGACCGAGATAACAACAGGAAAGGCGAGGGGGTTCTGTACAACCTACACGTAGATGAATAAGCTGTCTCAGCATATATAAATGACAGTGGCACACAACTCCACCTCCCACCCACCAGCAACGCACAAGAACACAGACTTGAACAATTGTGCTACAGCCTTCCCAGTTAGGTCACTGAACCACCAATGAGAGCACAGCTGAGGGTCACATTGGGGTCATCATCTGACTCATAGACAAGTGTGGACCTGTGGAGGAGAGATACAACTGAGGCACAAAAGCACAGCTCAATAAACCAAGACAGCAGACAATTGCAGTAGCATTGATGTCTGAATCACAGTGGTAATTTGTAGATTATGGGACTGTTTGTTGTATTCATCAGTTTGCAGCAAAGGAAGGCTGACAGCAGAAGAGTACAGAGTGACGAGGATCGGAGGGAGGAAAGGGAGGGATAGGAAAACTGCTGACAGAGTAGCAGAAAAGAGTAGCAGTATCTTGCCTGGGAGTAGAGAAGAATAGCAGGGGATACATTAACCAGCTCTGCAATTAGAAGATCACATATGAATTTAAGAGAAGGCGTGTTAGGAGATTACTGGGATGGAAAGAGGTTATGTAGTTTGCTGCCAGATTTGCTTTAGGCAATGCAGGCAACCTGCAATTACAAAGTATGGCACCTAACTTGTATTGCAGCTAATAATCAGTCCTTCCAGGAAGTTGCAATGTTGCAAACAAAAGTTCAGCCAGTGAGTACAGTGAGGTTTATTCTCAATAAAATGAATAATGAAAAAGATGCAACCGCCTAAAAACATCAAACATGCACTGCAGTTTTTTTGGAAAACCTGCCCAAATTCTGTCACTGGCTGAACTTGGATTTGCAACTTTGCAACCTACGACCGAAGACGACACAAAAAGTTGACTAACAGGTTTGACTCTCGGTAAATGCACTTAACATTTAGGAAAGGGAAATCTAGACAGTAATTACCTGTGATTAATACTATAAGACTGTTAGAACTGACTTACATAATTACAGAATCTGCATATCAGTAAGTTCAGTATCTGCTCTGAATGTTCTTGTAGCGCTGTACTTAGTCATAACTCTGAACAATCTGTTTTCGCAGGCAGAACTCGGCCTTCGGGGATGAGCAAGTCTGAACACGGGATGATTAATCATGGAGCTCAATACTCAAACCTAAGAATACATCAGTGCTAACGTGACATCACCTGTCCTCCTCGCCTGTCTGGGCAAAGTGATGCCAACAGGTCGAAACATGTCGGGAGACTCTTAACTCTGACAAACTGCCGAAAATGGAAGCTAACTGACTTCTGTCTGTTGCCAACAATGTTGTGCATATCAGAGACAACTCACCTGAAGAAAAACACTCACATGTTTGTGGCATTTTAGAAGAAGTAACATTATATAGTATAGTATGCTGCATAATCTGCAGAGTTGATCAGAAGCCAAACTGAGAATATATTGATAGTAAATTAGTTTCAGAAAATAAAAACTATTTGAAAATGTAGATAAATCAAAGCAAGGGCAAAGGGAGCAGGAAAACCCTTACCCAACCCCCAACATCCCTACACATTGTCTCTGCCTTCAGTAAGAGCTTTACGTGAGTGAAACCAGCTCCTGGCTGAGGCTCCACAACAGGCTGCCAGACACCTCCAGTGTTATCCCTGATAAGATTATCAATGCAACAGTTTCCTCTGAGAAACTGATACTAACCAATGAGAAGCAGGCACATAACATGCACCTCACTTAACTACGCAGGGAACAGACACACAAACATTTGAATGAATAACTTAAATGGCTGTGCAGTATTCATCGCACTGATTGCACTTGAAGGATAGATTTTGAGTTATGGATCCAAACAACTAACTCTTATAGGGAGCATGACTGCAACAAATAATTCTTTTTCATTATCGCTAAACCTAAAACAAAATGACGCAGTGAGAGTGATGAGTTATATGTGATCCAAAAAGGGAAACGTGTGACGTTGTGTGACAGTGAGTCACTTCTGCAGGGGTGATGTGATGACGCTGTTCCAACCACGCAGCTCCTCGCTTGTCAGTCCCACCCACAAACAACTTCTGGTGGATACAGAGGGACCACTCCTGCCTCTGTGGAACAAACACGAAACTGACAATGCCTCAAAACACAAACCTAAAGTATGTGTTATCTCTGTCACCACATCACCAGGTCACTGTGCCACCACCCCACTGAAACTGAACAGCAGAAACTAAAAGGGAAGAGACCCCTGCATTGAGTGAGTCAAGCAACACTTGTCCATCTCACTTAGGCACGTCGGCTGTGACTCATGAGCTCACTATTTAAACTATATGTGCAGATGCACTCATGCAAGCTTCTAGGTGTGCACACACACACACAAATACCACTCTTGATTCTAATCACCTTGATGGAATCTGGGGAACAACGTTGCTTACAAGAAGCCCTTAAGAGACTGGTGTATTTGCTCCAAGCTACTGCCAAACAAACAGACCTAATGTGGTTATAATGTATTTGATGAGACATACCAACATTAGCTGTATATGTTAATTTTGTGTACATCAGTGTCATTTTCTCCTCTTTAAAACGGGTAAATAACTGTGCTACTTGCTGGTAAAGTAAACTGATGCAGCTTTTACACAGTCAGCCTCTCAGGAACTATCTAAAAACAGTGAGTAGGCTGAAACTATGTAGCACAACAGCTGCGAATGCAAATAATGTTACGAAAACATCCGATTTGGCAGGAAAAACCTTCTCTTTGTTAGAAATAAAAACAGGTTTTAACAAAAAAACAATGTCAAACCAGTTTTTTTTTTCCCCAAGCAGCTTTGTGACGGAGGGGAAGAGCCAACCAGCACAATATGCATGGTCGGAAGTATGAGAATAATCTCAGCGAATTACAGAAACAGACAGAAACCGGTGCGTTCAGCTCCAGTTTTAATAAATCGATTAGAGCAAAGAGAAAATCTGTGTGGTTAGTCCCACTGCACACTGTTTGTCCGATCAACTCCAGCGCTGTTACGGGACAACCATGTGAACTCTTTATTTTCTCTTCAAACATCCATTAAGAGCCGATAAACTTCCATCATCACCCACCTTGCTTTTCACTTCCACTGCGTTACAATCCGCATTTCGCAGTGGCTGCGACTTGTTGAAGCTCCTATTCATTTTTTTTTGTGGTTGCAGTTTAAAAAAAAAAAAAAATTGAGCCGCCTTTGCACGCAGAAAGAGGGGCTCTGGTCCCGGAGTTGGGTGCTAAATCCTTCTGCTTCGTCTGTAGTAAAGAAGTTCGCGTTTCTCTTTAGTTTAATCCGCCTCCTTGACTTTTTTCTCAATGTGTTCCGTCAGACATGAGGCAGAACTTCACCGCAGAATAAGAGGTGAACAACTCGCCTCGTTGACTTGGGAGTGCGAGTTAAGTTTTGAAATGACATCAGCCCTCCTAAAAAAAATGGGATCCCATGAGGCATTCAGGTCCTGCTCGTAATCCCCAGCTTCTTCAATCAGAATCTCGCAGGAGCCAGACTCTCACGAACGAATCATCTTTTGGTGAATACTGAGCACACTTAAGTTGACGTATGTTTTTCAAGCCACACATATATAACAATACAAGGCAAACATCACCGTCTTCTCCATCACTTATTCGATCCTTTATGACATTTTACTTATAGATATAATATTTCCGACTGCACTTTAAGGTGGCACCACGCACGCTGGTCCTCCAATCCGTAAGAGGACGCATTTCTCAACACACACGTTTCAACAGATAGTTGATTATAATTGAAACGTGAGTAAAGTGGAGTTAACTAGAGCGTTAATCAACCATAAATCTAATTTACAATCAATTTTAGGGGCAAATTAAAAGAAGCATCCATAAGTCTGGTGTTGTGTGTTATGCAGTGTGTCAGTATATGCTGCAGTCTTTTATTTACTGCCACCCACTCAGTTTAACGGACAGACCAGGTGGATATACATTGACTTAATTTATTATGCGTTGTTTAAATTATTTTCATTTGTTGATGTAATCTGTCACCTGTCACTGAAACGTGACTGATCATTTTGGTCTACTAGTATTTATCACAATTTCTCCTCAGCGAACGATAACCAAAAGCAAAAGTGGAAAACTCTTTGTGAAGCTAAAGGTGATGAGTATCCCTGACTTCTGTTACAACATTCCTTGGCTCCTGAAGTCATCTGCGTACAACAGCTGCAGTTTTCAGTGCCCCCCCCCCTCCCCAATAGCTACAAACATTGCTTGTTTACTCATGACAGGACTGCAGTGACTTGTTATGGACACATCTATATTTTGGTTCCAGTAATAGTTGCTGATTTTTTTTGTCACCTTAGTCACTAGGATTACATCTGATGTTTTCCACACTAGATGAGTTTGTTTTAGCATTTGCTATTATTGAGATAAATTGTAAAGGTCTGACATGATTAAATGTGTGTGGAGATTTGTCTGCCTTTGCAAGAACAGACACAAAGGTGTATGAATACAATACATTACAATTGTGTTATATGTGTTAATGTTGCCCACTAGTGGGAAAAGTCATGATTTTGTCATCAATTGAAAATGTGCTCTAGGTATGAAAATGCTAAGTAAGAGAAATTCCTGCATCTCATGGCGCCCACTCAAGGCTTATATGTGTTATTGCAAATGTCCCTCAAGGTTTCACTTTCACAGTGCTCTGACAAAGCACAGGATATCTGCACAGTTACTTGTGCTACCTAACAACCTTAATATATTGTGACATTGGATTGTGACAGTTTTCAAGAGATTTTAGTTAAACAGTTAAAGGTACAATCAGTGATATTTTACTTACATTACTGATCTGTCAATCTTCTGTTAATTCAGTGGACACTGAAAGTTTAAGTTTTGTTAGGAGGCAGATCAGGCCCCATTTTAACTTTAACACATACATTTATCACATTTTAAAATTTAAACAGGATCTTATTTGTAGGCAAGGTTATGCAATGTTTCAGTGAACTGTGGGATTTGCTGGAAGGAAAAAAGAGGCTATTACGTACATTTTGAAAGGTTCTAGATTCTAATTTGACTGAGATTGAGAATTGAGAACTGAGAATTCTGCCTATGAGCAAAACAGTCTAGTACAAGTGGAAAGGATAATACTTGTAAAAAATACAAATGAGAACATATCAGCTTTGTTTTCAGACTGGACAACCTTCCTCTGAGCCACCATGGTCAATGAGCATTGCAAGGAAAACAAATAAAAAATTAATCATGCCATCAGATAAAATACAATATTCATAAAACAAAATCACATCAAAGCTGACTTTAAATGCAAATGTCTGTACACGAGTCATCAAAAATCAATAGTGTGATCTTGGACAAACCCTCATTCAGCAGGATTAAATCTGTTCCAGTTATTTTAAAACACAAGTACATGATAATGCAGCCGTGTTTGGGTTAAATCACTTTGACGGACACCAACACATACACCTGTCTTCTAAATGATGCTCCACAAAATCTTGTGCTAAAGATGTGGAAGATGTGAAATGTTTAAAGGTGAATTACACACGTTTGTTGAGTTCCTGTTTTCTTGTTTAAAGCATATACAGAAATAAAATTAGAAAAGCATTGACAATGATGATGTAGCAAATGTGTCTCTTACCTGCATGTACACTTAAACACATGCTTTAAACCTTTTTTTTCTGAAGACTCAGTGTGGCAACTGAATACCACTCTGACAGAGAGAAAGACGATCAAACATGTTAAAAGCTCAGATTGTAAAGACAGTCATTAAAAAACTCACCTTTATAACAACTACATCTGTTTTTCCTTAGAGGCAAAATTTGAAGTAAAACATAATCAGTAACTTCAAACAGTACAGTCAGCAACTAAACCAGTAGTCCCACATATAACCAGCAGATGTCAGCACATACACACAACAAAGTGCACACAGTTGCTATAATGTACTTACAAGCACATTTCTTCATTTTCATCTTCAGGATGTGATGTAAATTTGTGTGGCCTATTGAAACTTTGTCAAGCAGTGGTTTACTATTAAAATTGATTTCATATGATCCTGTATCAGTGATTATGTGAAGCGCTGCAGTGCAAAACAAAGAGAAGAAAGGTTAAGTCACGGAACAAGCTGAGAAGGGAAATAGCAGTAAGTAGACAGTAAGAGGGAAACAAAGGCAAAAAAAGAGGAGTGAGTTATTGCAACTCTCACGTCTCCTTTCTTATATAATGTGTAATGAGGAGCACACAGTGATTCAGTCACTTTACACTCTGAACTGAGCATTGTGTGGTTGAAATCCAGTTCCATATGTCTGACTTCAGGTGGTCTTCTAGTCGTAATGCGAGTAGAAGATTACACTGCGATGAAGAGATACTTACAGTAATCCACCCTCTGCGTAGTGACAGAGGAACATCCGGAGCTGGTTATAGGAGGGTAATTAGATGGCAGCAGTGCCAGCCTAAAGTCAACCAGACCGACAGAAGGGCCCCCGACTCAACCCTCTGGTCTGTTCTGGTCCACTCACTCTCTGATTAAAGAAAAAAAAGACACACAAACACACACACACACACACACACACACACACACATGCTGCCTTCACATGCATCTCCAGGTGATCTCACCATTCAGGTGATATTGAAGAGCATGAAATTTAAATGCATGTTGTCATCTAAATCAAGGATATTCTAAACTATTTCACTGTATTTCCTCTTGAATTCACTGCGTCACCATGTGACTCTCCAGCTATGCCCCCTGACTTCTCTACTCCGCAGACAAAATAAGATGCAGGCGCAGAGCAATTTCAAAATGGAAAAGTAGTCTCATTCTCTTTCTATCACACTGAATTTCTGTCTATATATAACCATCAGTATATACATCTATGTGTTAGACAGACAGAGAGAGGAAGAGGGAAAAAAAGAGGTAGGAAAGGATGGTGACAGTCTGTGGAGGAGGCAGAAAGAGACAGTGAAGTGAACACATGCAGTGCTGTTGGCAGAAGGCTGCCACCTCTGTTACGGGGGCGACTTGGCAAAGTAGTGCTGACCACACATCTGCTGCAATAAGATGAAAAAGAAAAGAAGTATTGATACATCAGATGCTGCTCCATTCTGGTACAACTAGGACTTCAGCACTCAGCACTTCACTGAATGCTGTGTGGATTGTTTTGAGACCATGATTCAGTCAGCAGAATCTCGTTCTGTCTTCAGATACCACTTGAAGACCTACAACTTCCAACTGTTATTGTCTCACTCTTACAAAAGAGAATTTCATTTTCCATGTATTTAAATGTTACTTCCTGCACCTGCAACCTTGTAGCACAAATGCCAGGTGGAATATGAAAAGACAGCGCCATTCTTGATAGACTCATCTGAATTGTACATTTCTGTACCTTGCGTAAGACAAAAGCGTCTGCTAAATTAACAAGTGTACATGTAATCTTGTCCTTCCATTGTGATTACATTTAACCCTGATATGCTTGAGCTGGAGAAGAGCATCAGCAGCAATGAAATTCAACTAAGTGCAAACAAAATAAACTGACAATAAACAACATTAGTGACACAGGTGGTAATTTTGTTTTATCCTCTGCGTCTGTGTTAGTACATTTTAACTAGTCTAAGCACAGGCAAGACATTACGTATTACACTGAGTTTAATAGATAAAAGTGTTATATGATGCACACATACACAGATGTACAAACCAACACACTCAAATACTTATACCCCCATGATTTACCCACCACCTGAGGGTGCCGTTGTCATACAGTTAGCTACACATGAACATGTGCTCAGGCACGTACACAGGCCTGTGAATTCTCTGCTGCTTTAGCTCATTCTCTCTCTCTCTCTCTCTCTCTCTCTC
>JAUBNQ010000003.1:9471108-9490183 GCA_032353495.1 Ctenopoma kingsleyae
CAGACATTTAAATATTTATATTAACTGACCATTAACAACATCACAGAAGTTAGATTTCTTTATTTAGTTATGTTCAGTTTCTACACACACACACACACACACACACACACACACACACACACACACACACACACACACACAAACTGTCAATTACATGAAAATATTACTTTCCCTGATGGCATATGCTCCATGCAATTATTCAATTTGCTTGGTCTGCAGATCGTTGCTGCACATAAGGACATGGAGAGCGCATCTGAATCCACATCTCCACTCATCTGCCCCTGAGAGAGAGAGACGAAGGGAGAGACAAAGAGGGAGACGAGAGTGGAGAAGCATAGACAGCTCCAGACAGAAAAAGAAATATGGGTTTGCATGCCATTAAACAACATGCATCTGAATGCCTTTAACTACATGCTGTAATCAAACTATGTGTTTGTTATTGACCTTGTACATCAAGAGCATTCAATTGCCCTGTTCTACTTATGTTAGGACATTGATTAAACAGATAATTTAGAAAGAATACAGAATTTTGTGTTGTGTGGATCGACTAGTTGGCACATTCAGTCTTTGCAGCAGAGGCTTCCATGGTGTAGCCAGGATATAGGGCTGCTTATGGGGCTAACAGGTCGGAAACATTTAGTTTTGTGGCATTTTCAGTCATTTAATTTGAAGGAAATGCAAAAAATAAAATATCTTCCACTGATGCATTACTGTGAAAACCTGTGGAAGTGCTTACGTAAGGTGTTACAGAAGAGTGACTTAGAACATAAAAGTAACTCCATCAGGCTTCAGGGTACTCGTATGTGCTTGTTGGTTCCACTGTACATACTGTAAACACATGTTGAATGGAAACAGCTTAAATATATGTGTGGCTATATGGAGAGGCCAGTGACAGATCTGTTTGGGTTTGCAGTATAATCAGCAACAGGAAGACATGACCAAAACTCTTGTCTGACATGTTTTTACAATTCCAGACTTCTGCTGGTTTCTTTAGACCGTACAACTCTGTCTGCAGGCTTGAGCACATTCATGCCTTTTGCCCATTCTGGTTTGTGCAGGCTGTTTTGAACTTGATCCTGAATTCCTACTTAAGTTCAAGTTTCCTTTGGCTTGGTTAAGTTTCATGTTACCAGAGAAGTAACATATATTTCATTTGCAAACCACTGATTTAGTCCAGTCAAACTAAACTATATAATAACACACTACTGTGATTTAAATTAAGAAATAAAAACAGATCATTTGAGAAAACATCAACCAAAATGGTCCTAGATCAAATGTGCAATTCATTTTCCTGCTTTTCATGGCTGCAACCACTCATATTTACACTTTCCCAGGTATATTTTGTGGTCAATATGTGTTTTTTTTTTCTTTTTTTACTTTTTTCTAAAATATTCTAAGCAGAAGGCAAGACATTTTCTCTGTGAATTGTCCTAGAAACATACCTTGTTATGAAGTCTTATCTTTGCTATGTGTCAGTTTTCCATATCATATACTCTAGTATCTTAACTTTCACTTTTAAGTCATTTCCTGTAGAAGGTTTATAACATGCATGATAAAGGTTTTGAGTTTTTTCTATGTGCAGAACTTTTTATCACTAATTATTTATAGCAGCCACTTCTGATACCAAAAGTTTTCTAAGCCACTTCCACATTCTGCAGATGCAGAGCATAAAGAAGCTGAGTGCTGCATGCATGACAAAGTAAATATAATCACTAATTAACACAGCATTTACTAAAGCCAGTTTGCATTGATTTTTCTCATTTATACCTCTTTGTTGTTTCACTGTAACATCACCTGTGACCAAGATCTGTGCCATCACCTTCTCAGTGTCGTTTCTCAAACACAATGTCACCTTTGTCGCCCAGGTTGTGAACTGCGTAGTCCCAAATGCTCCCTCGAAGAAACCTTTGTTTCACCTGTTAGTCTGACATGTCTGCAGCACAGCTTGGTGTCTCGTGTGACTGAGGAAAGGAGACTAGATAGAAAACTCCTTCCTCCTTCCTTTTGTTTCTCTGTGCCTCTCTAGACTCCCCCCACCCCCACTGTGTCCATCTGTTCTTCTCTCAGCGGAACAGGGTGAGGAGGAGGTGAGACATGCACATGCAGGCACACAAACACTTATATGGGCTGTAAACACAAACTGCTGCTGCAGGAAAAAAGCAGGAGCAATCCTCACTATCTTATTATTATGAAATTAATATATTACAAAGTCTATATAAAAGTAAAGTCAAAAGTCTGCAAACTGATGACATCTTGAAGGGCCACAGTCAGAAACAATATTTTAACATCTGTTTAAGGGACTAATATTTTAAACTGTTACATGTTGTAAAAACAATTGTTTAAATACAATTATTCCTGGTTTTACAGTTTCTGTATACACACAGCAAAGGCTGATGAGAGTTGTCATTGCTAATGATAGCACATGATGACTAAATGATCATTTTTTTTCTCTGTTTGTTTACATAAACTAAACTCAGTGGCAGTTGGTGCACACAAATATCTGAAATCAACAAACTCATTTTGGATTTTAATCAACTTTTTTTTTTTTCATTTAAGCTTCTCAGTCTATTTACACACAAGTTAAAATTTATTTAAATACCATTTGTAAACACCACATGATAGAAATCTGGGAAGCCAGTGGTAAATTTAGTTAAGTTACAACAGAATGTAATAAAAATTATTTTTAAAATCTATATTTTTAGAAATATTTTTTAAACAGCAAACTACATCCAAAGTCCAAACAATACATCCACTAATGGAAGCACAAATTATCTCAGTTGGGCTCAGTTATTAATTTTTTGTCTTTGTTTATCACACAGTAATACGTCAGATGTTTTAATATTACAGTGTAAAACTCATGTGTCCTTCTTTCTTGTCCACAAAGTCCATAATGTCCACAATTGTGTGTCTTTGAAGTGTCTTTGAATGCAGCACATAACATAAATGAATGCAGAAAACAACAACATACAAACTTACATTAATAGATATACTGTTAGCAGTTTTAAAATATTCACTGGGCAAGTGGCAAAACTATTAAGAAGCTCAAGAAAAGTATTTAGACGGAAAAAAATTGGATTTAATAACCTCACACTGGTGGGAATTTTCCCCCTGACAATAATGTTGCCACGGTGATAAGACAGTGCCCTTTGCACTATGGCCCCTGCCCTTTGCTACCCTTGGGCGGGCATGTGCCATCACCCCCTGCTCACAGAGTCAAGAGAGATCCTCTACTGAAAACGGATGGCGCAGAGAGAGCGTGTTTGACTGTGTGTGTGAATGTGTTTGCTTCCCTGCCTTCATTTTTTAATGTAACCGCATGTGTGCACCATGTACGCGTTCGTTTCAATGTATGTGTGCGTGCATGAACACACGTGATTGGAAAAACACACAATAAAAAAGGGAAGGAAAATGCAAATATTTGATCAAATGACAGCTGCTTTAATCTGTGAGTCTGCAGCCAGGCAGCAGAAGAACATGTTCTTTGTAGAATGAGATTCTCATTTCCTTTGCACACAATTGTTTTTCCTCCCAGACTGTTCCTCCCTGTCTTTCTTGCAGCAGTTGGGTGTCTTAGATTCAGATTGTCATAGGTTGCTCTTACTGCATACAATGTAGGTAATTTGAACACAAAATAATTCAATATAATGTGCAGAACATTTACCTTAAATATAGAGGCCAAGATATTAGTCTAACATGATGAGAATAATATTTATAACTTCACCCATTAATTTTGGATGTAGCAGAACATCTGCTCTCCCTCATTGTCCACTGACATAAAATACCACCAATAGGAAATACAATTTAGCCAGACTGCAGAGACCTTTGTTATTTGTAAAGACTTGATTTAAGAAATGTCAACATATGTGGGTAGAATATGAGGCAGAGTTTTTTTTTTTAGCAAATGCTAAAGAATTCAAACTTCTCTCATAGCAAACTCCACAGACAACTCCACAACCACACAAACACGAGCCAGACAGGCCACAGTCAAGGATGATTCATATTTACTGTTTTTTGTCACTTAAAATTATGTAATTTTCAAATAATAATAACTTGGTTAACCACTCTGGTAAACCACACAGTCTTTATACATTATACATTAACTATCAAACATTAAATATACCTCAGTATTTGAGATTTCTGTTTTTACTGCATATCTACACTTAAAAAATAAATAGAAGGACTAGAGATAAAACAATACAGTTAAATAAAAAAAGCATAGGAGCTGAAAATAACAGCCTGGGGTTTACTTCCATATTGTAGTTTACATGTGTGTAAATGTTATTCTTATGTATTTATTGTTATTTATTTATTATTTGTTTCCTTGCTCATAGACAATCATGGGCCACTTCTAATTTTGTTGTCAAACACACACACACGCTCATGGAAACGGGGCCTGTGTGTGCACACAATGAGCACACACCACTAGCTATGGCACTAGCTGGGAGTGTGTGTATAATAAGTGTGAAAAATCTCATTAATGCAGTACGGCTGCTGAGCTGCGGCTGCTGCTAAGTCCCTTGTATTGTCACTTTTCTCCAGGGCCCCCGAGCACTAGCTAGCTAACTAGCATCATTGCCATGGAGACCCCGGCAGCTATGCCTTCCCACTCGTCCTCAGCACTCTCACCCTTACACTGTGTACACACACACATATATATGTAGGCAAGGCAGGGAAGGAGGCACACACACACACACCTTCACTCTCTTCTTCGTATCCTGCCTTGCTCTCCCTTTTTGTCCTCTGACAAAGCTTGACAAACCACATGTGACTCAGAGGGCTTAGCACTGGGGAATTGTCAGCGTACCCCCTCTCCAATTCACACACAGTTCAGACTCTAAGCAGCCATATTGATTTTTAATGATGCCAAGCAGTGGAAGACCCTCTCTGCTGTGGGGAAGGATGGAAGGAAGGAAGTCACAAGAATTGGTTGAGCTGGGTCACTTTTCTTTTGTTTGGTGCTTTGTGCAAGTTTACACCACCATCATGAATTAATATAATAATATTCTACGAAGTGTATGTGTAATAAGTGTTTAGTCATATTTATCAGAAAAATGAATGTCGCTCCACCAATTTAACGTTTAACTATTTCTTGTCAGATACACACTATGACCAGATAAAACATTTTCTGGGAGATTAGCTGCAGGACAATTGCTGAAAGTTGAGCCCACACAGAGTTAAAGGCAAAACAACTGCCTGAGCCACAATGACACTTTGGGAATTCAGCTTCTGTTCTCAGCTGCTATTGTCATGGAAGAAGTTATTAGTATTAGTAATATCAGAGTGTTGAGAACTGATCAGTTTTTTAATTTCATTTCTGTACATTATTTATTTAATGTCAGATTGTGCACATTTATAGTCAGTTATGTCCAATTAAATGCACATCATTGTCTTCTATTCTTTCCAGTCATTTGGAGATCAGATTTCTACTCGTTTATCTCTACTTATGTCTTTCCTACTGCCAAATTAAGAGTTCACCACAGCACATGCCACATGCTGCCAACATGCTGTCTCCTGTCTACATATACAAACTATGCTGGTGCTAAAGACATAACTGGCTACACATATGGAGGTGATTTCATAGATCAAAGTCTTGCTACAGCTAATTAATCTATATTAATCAATGTTAATTAATCAACTTAACCTCAGGCTTTACAGACCACCCTCTAATCAGTATGTGTGTCTAAGAGAGAGAAGAAGGGAGAGTTAGGTCTAAGAAATCAAACCAAGTCATCTACTTGACTTTTAAGTGCAAATTGGTGTAATTTAAGAAATGTAGCAAGGAAGCAAGAATTAAATACAAACCAAATTATATTAGAAGAGGGAAAGAAGTGTGTTAAGACAAAGACTGTGAGCCAATACGGAGAGACAGAAAAAACTCTTTGCAGAAAAATAGACAGGGGAAAATGATTAACCTCTCAGACATTTACCTAATTAATTCTGTCAGTTCTTTAAATGAAGTGAGAAACCTTGCAGCAGTAGCTGATCGGGAGAACTCATGTAAAATGTATGTCACCCTATATTACCCTGTGCAGAACAAGTGCTGCTGCTGCTACTTAATATAATGACACATATAATCTTTATTCAACTTGAACCCTTGAGGCATACAGCTCTGTTGCAGACATGGAAGCAGCTAAACCTTTAGGCCAAAGCGAAAGCTAAATAAACTGACAGTCTATTGACACAGGTGTGAGCCTGTACAACTATGTTTGCATGTAATTATGAGCGTTTATGTTGGTATTAATGATGTACTAACAAAGAATTTAGAGGTTAGCAGGAGAGAATCAGATTTCCTATGCTGCATGTGTAGAATTATGGGAAACTGTGTCAATGTCAAGAAATATTTGTATGCAGTTGTTTCTGTTTTTTCTGCATGATCTAAAACTTACAATATCTTCTTATTTGTAGTGAAATGGAATATATACTGTATTATGCCAAATAGAAAATGGAATTTTACAGAAAAAGAAAACTAATGTCAGCTCAGAACCTCTGTGTATGAAGTTTTTTTAATTTGGCTGCATTCATGTTTTTCTCGACTCTGATCAGTCTCTGTGCTGCTAAGAATCACCCCCTAAACATCCATCTATCCATTATCCTAATGGCTTGTCCTCTCAAGGGTCGCGGGGGTGCTGGAGCCTATCTCAGCTGTCATTGAGCAAAAGGCGGGGTACACACTGTACAGCTCCACCGCCTTAACATAATAATTATAATTGATACTTCATTAATCCCTTGGAGAAGTTCTTGTTGACAGGCAGCCCTCTTGAGGCACCAAGGGTTCGGGGTTCAGCGTTCTGGTCCAGGGACACTTCGACATGTGTCTAGGCATGGTGGGGAACTGAGAAGCGAACCACCAACCTTGGAACTTGTAGATAACTGCCGGCTGCCAAACCAACTGCGCCACGGTCAGTCCATGCTGCCACCGCCATTCTGCAGTGTGGTGATAGCAGAAGTATCTTTTCCTCCTTCAAATGCGAAGTGAGCTGACGTATGTCTTTTACTCAAAGTGGCTTCTGCTGCCGTGGCTTGCCCTGCAACTCTGCCATTAAGACCTGATTAATGGAGTACTGGTGAGTTGGTTGTCCTTCCTGCAGGTTCTCCCATCTTGGCAGAGAACATCTGAAGTCCTTTGTAGGTGACCACTGAGTTGTTGGTCACCTCCCTGTCCAAAGACCACTGTGCTCCTAGGACCTCTAATAGCTCTAGTCTAGTCTAATCATTTTGAACCCCTGCCTTGATCTGTTCCATCATCCACCATCAATTTTACTACTGAAATCTACAGAAAGTGCCTTGGATGTCATGGTTTGGTTTTTGTCCTCACATTCAGTGTGAACTGTGAGATGTTATAGGTAGTGGTCTGTGCCCTTCTACAATGTCCCATCAATTCAGTTCAGTTCAGTCAAGAAACATTAAATCAAATGGGACGTGCCTGACCATAAATTTGAGTGCTACACCAAAAGGTCTGAATACATTTACAAAGGACAAATTCAGCTTTTGATTTTTAATACATTTAAAAAAAAAAAAGTAACAACATGTTTTCACCTTGTCATTATGCGTTATTTATTTATTTTGCTTTCAAAGGGCTGAGCAGCTGATGGCACCTGTTGACTGCAGCAAAGACTCTGAACATTCCTGTGGCTTAACACTATGCTCTGAGAAACAAGGGCTGTAATAAAAATATCACAGAGATGCTCTCGGCCATAGTGATAAAAGTGAAGGAACGCGTTTTGGGACATGTCACTTTTATACACAAATGTGTGAAGAAGACACAGAAGAGTTAGGACACACACATGCACTTATGATATATACCAAAATTCATGTTGTGTAATTTAATGTAATTTTTATTTTAGTCACAGCTATTCAGATTGTTCACACAAATTTGGAGAATAAACATTTGTCAAGTGCCTGTCCATGATAAAGTAATTTGTTGCATAACAGTAGGATTTACATAATGTATAATTGCCATGAAAGGTGCAATTTTCAACTCACTGTGCAGACTTTGTTAATAGGGGGCATTCTGATTTGTTTGGAGTCATCTAATTTTCCTGCACAGATCTTTGAGATATTAGTCTTGACTCTTTGTCGCCTACAAAAATGTAGACATACATGTACTAGACATGTTATCGTACATGTCTGTCAGCTTCTCATTAAAAAAATACACAAGACCTGCAGAAATTACAAATACAAATATTTAACTATCTACTGTATTGGCAAGTATTATAATTTTAGCTCTAACATAGTCTCTCTCATACTGTATCTTAACCATAGAGTGCACACGAGGACACTCTGGGACACTTCAGCTGACTGCCAGCTGTGTGACCACACAGCACACATAAAAGAGCTGACAGCTGCAGAGCAAAAGACCTGAAACAGTAGTAAATAACTAAATAAGCTGGCTTATAACTACTTCTCCACTTGTTAAATAACCTTCTGGTAGCCAATCATTAGAGTTCCGTTATTTGATGAAACTTAAGTATGGAAGAAGTATGGAAAATGTATAATATAATTTATAATATAAAAACATAAGATGATTTACTTCAATTTATCCACCAAATACAATATATAGCACTAATTGTCTTCCTGCACTAAACAAGTTTTGCTACCTCACTCACTTTAGACATACATAGATAACAATGGACAATATTATCATTTTGTCATTATGTGCAGTGTGTTAGGTCAACAGCTCAGACTCACATTTATGTTTCTTACAACACATCTGTTCAATGTGAGAGCAGCACTTGCCACAGCTGCACGTCGGTGGTTTCCGAAAGCTGCTCTGAAGTGACATTTTAATCTGACAAATTTCTCTGAATGACATTCAACTTGGCAGCACAATTACCTCCCATCTGTTCAACACAAACACTCACAAAAAGGATGCACAAGACTGTGGATGTGTCTATGTGCTTGAAGTGTGTATATGTAGCTTTATGCACATTATAAATGACTGTTTGTGTTTGTGGGAGGGTGCGTGGGCAGGGAGGGTGAGGCAGCCTGTTCACCTCAAAGACATCCAGTAGAACAGAGAGCACAAAGTATATGACCAGCCTCGAAGAGGTGAACATGTTTATGCACACTTTGTGGGGTGTTTTACAGCAATATGTAAAAAACTTTTAAGTCTCTGCAACCAACAAATGCAAACAGCAGGCAATGGAGTAAAAATGCATAATTATCATGGAAATCAGCTGTCATCAGATTAGTAATATAATTGTTTTCATTATGCATTGAAAATTGACATTAGTCTTTAACCTATTTGAGCATGTTTGGTACCAAAGAAAACTACCTTCCTCAATAAATACAAAGCAACTTTCACACAGTTAAAATAAATCTGTGAAGTTGTTCTTTCTAAGATTAGAAAAAAGGACTGTGGACGATGGTTAATAACAGAGCATCTCTTACTTACTACTTTAACTATATCTTAACTGTGATTTATTTGTCACAATCACAGACTTTTATTAACCTTGACCACACAGCGAGAATAGTGAAACTATAGCATTTATTGATAATGACATACTTCAATGATCCCTTTGGGACAGTTGTTGTTACTACGGGGTTTTGGTGCCTTGTCCAAGGACACCTCAACATGTAGCCTGGTGGGACCGGGAATTGAACGGCTCACCCTGGGGTTTGGAGACGACTGCTCCACCCAATGAGCTACTTGCTAACATGATCTTGGACTTTGATATTGATGTTCTTGTCTAGCAATAAGTTTAAAGTTTATTTAAACTTTACATTATTCATGAATTGTTTGTTATACATACAATGTATAATGTCAGGTGACACACTTATTTACTGGCAATTGGGACAGGGTGGAAGCCGTGCGAGTCCTATTGTGGTAATCACTAAAGAATGAAGTAAACATACTTTATGCATGTCAAAATAAACAGGTCTATGAAGTTATCTGAACTTGATCTCTAAGATTCACAGCATTCTGAGATACCTTCTACCAGGCCAGTGATGAAGGATGCTTCAAACTGTGAGGTATGACTTGCACTTTTCTACACTGCACAAATACAAAGAATGATGCAATTTTTGTGCGTAAATCCTTTTGTGTTTTTAATGCCAGAGACACAGTCCCTAAAACACACACATAAAAGCTGATTCTGGGTTTTAAACCAATCTGTGCCACTGAGAACCAGACAACCTCCATCAAATGCTGCATGCCCCGCTGTTGAGAAGTCAATGTACTGCCTGCCGCAGGGGTTGGCATGGAGGTTGAAATGTCATGTACAAGGCGTCCATTGCCAAAGAAAATGACAGAAATCTGTTCAGCTTCACAAAAGAGGTACAATATACTCTGTACTGTTCTGCTGCCAAGCAGTGGGAGAATAACTCACAGAGAAATGGAAATTATCACTGAAACAATCTACTGGATAATTTTGGTGCAAATTAATCTGCTTTCCTCTAACTATGCTTGATGAATATCTTTCAGTGTGACCTGCATGCCGGTTTCTGTTCTGGTCAGACTGTGCTATTCTAATTTGATTTAACAGTATTACATATTTAGGAGCCACTGCACACCTGCTTGACGAGATTTCAAGCTGCCTTGCACATTTGGATTAGTGTCATTATATTTACATTACAGAGCCATTAGATTATCTTATATGACTTTCAGTGGCAGTGGTAAAAGCCATTTATGAAAAAATGTGCAGTGCTGTCCTGAAATCAATCGGCTGATTTCCATTTTTGGACGGGTACACAGCTCGTCCAATATTTATTCAGGTCAGGCCATTGTGTTTTCCCACATGCTATGAATTCATTTGGAGTGGAAATATGCTTATATATCTCAAGTGTGTGGTGTTTTCTCTCCGCCTCTTCCCTAACACACACACACTCACATAGACACCTCATAATGGCATTTTATTGCAGTACTGTGCTGGCTAATTGTTGTGTTTGGTCCGCTTCTCAGAGTACGAGCAGGCAGGTGGCAGGTTATGTTTTATTTTTCTAGAAATCTAAACAACATAAAGTGCTGGAGACAGGCAACTTCCCCAATTGAGCAGCCTGCAGGAGCCAGTGAAGCACAAAAGCTTTATTGCTTGTTAGGAAGGAGAGCGAAGAAGGGGGGAGAGGGAAAGAAGAGGGAGTGGGAGATGAAAATAGACAGTGATTGTGTTTATGTATGTGTGTGCGCGTGTGTATAAATGTTTGGTCCCCAAGTCTTATCCTCGCTCCAATCTCAGGCCTTAACAGAGGTGTTTGGTCTCCTGAAGCCAGAGGCAATGCCCTTTTCGCTCAGGAGTTGGTGGGCGCATAGCTGCGGTCAAAGGTCATCATCTGGATAGTTTTAGCTATTTTGAAATGTCTGCTTTAGCCATAATTGAGGTCATTCAGTGTGGCCTCAAAACCTGTGACCTCTAATCTCCTCTGCAGTCATTTGGCTGTTGGCATAGAGTTTCCTGCACAGATGAAAAGATATTTAAAAATGCAAATAGCCAAAAAGCTTGCAATGGAAACCTGGGTGTATTTTTCTCAATTGGATAAAGATGCGCAGAGGCATTTATTTTGGCTATCTTTGCCAAGGAGAGATCTTAAAAAGCAAAACTACAGGGGAATACTTAATTTCCTTTGTGAAATGATGAATTCCTTCTTCTCATGATTGTATCATAGAATGCACAGTAAATTACAAGTCTTGGAAAAATTATTTCATACTTTTAACAAAGTATGTGGTTATCTGTATAACAACAAAATGATGCAACAAGTAATATACAGATAAATAAAATTCAAACCGAGCCAATGACTGATTGAGCTTTGGTGTCGCTTTATCCAATATACTTTTATGTGCTCCCACTGTGTTAATAACATGAAGTTTATGGAGTGTGCTCTGTAATTAAATAATACAACATGACTTTGAGGGGAACACAGTGGATTTTTTTTTTCATGCGTTATGCACCCCGGCCTTCTTTTGACTCTAATGGGGTGCAGATGGCAGCTTGAGGTTGGCCGACAGGCAGTCGGCACCGTATAGACTCAGACCAGCAGGGAATGTTCTGAAACTTGTTCATCACATTGCTGTGCCCAACTTCAGGCCTTTGAGGGCCACTGTGTATATCTGTATATGTGTGGAAGACATACTCTGTCAAACACCTGAACCAGAGAAAATTGAAAGAATTCATGTGTCATGCTATATCACATCAAGTACAGTCAAGTAGGATTTACTGTCATTTCAAAGATATACACAGTATGCAGCCAAACAAGACAATGTTCCTCCTGGGCACTGGTGCTACAACAGAAGGAATTAACACAAGACAACATACAACTAAAACACAAAGACTAAGCTAAAACAAAGCTGAGAACTAAAGTGCAGACTGGCAGACACAGCTCCAAACAACACAGCTCAACATAACATACAACGTGGAAATAAGAAAAAGAAATGCTGCTGACCCTCAGTAGTGAATCCAGTGCGCTAACAGGCAACAGCAATGATAGCAGCAATGATGACCAGGATGTGCTTGTCACAGAAATGAATTTAAAAGTGAAGTGTACACTGTACAATCACGGAACAGGTTATTATGGTGGATGAAGACTGATCAGTGTTATTTATCTATACAAAATGTCATAGGTGGCACAGAAACATACTGATTGATACGTTTTTTTTCTTTGGTTCTGTAGATTTTTATAATTTGATTTAATAAAACACTAAATAATGACTTATTTCCCTTACTAAATGTAACTCTAGTTTGCACCAGACTCTCTCCAATTTCATCCAAACTCTATGGCCTGGAGCAAGGCTAGACCATTAAAATATATTGCCATAGAAGTATCTGTTGGGTGGAAGGCTTTAAATACAAACATGACAGTAAAAGACCCAATTTATCTAGAATCCAGGTTGTCTTGCAACTGGGACACAAAATAAGTTCCAGCAGTAATACACGTTCAAACTGTTAACCTATAATTCCCACAGGTTAGTTTGAAACTGTGAACTGTGTTTTAGACTGTGAACACTTTGATTAGATGTTGATGAGTGGCATGCAAGCAGCACAGCCTGCATATGGTATCATGTGCCTGTTAAAGAGATTCTGACATTTTTAGCAGGATTTTCTGTATAATTCAATTAAGTTCTTTGATATTTCATTCAGTAAGTCTGGCTTTCCCTGCATACTGTATTGGCATAAGAGTTCAAATCAACATTATGTTATTTTGAGTTTTTTGAAAAGTAACAGAAGTTTTAGAAAATCTTATGCCACTTTTATAATTTTTGGTTTTCTCCCACCAGCTGAATGACCACAGGAGACCAAACTAATTGTTCTGATTATCTCTGATACTGTGCTATTTAAAATACCTGTACACTTACTACACTGGGCATAGGTGCTACTGTTGGGTTTTTTTTTTTTCTCAACTGAGCTGAATGCTTAATAACAACAATTAGCCTACAGTTGTTACAGAGGTATGAATTTAATTTGCTGTTGGCTTGACTCTGTGTCTGTTGAAGGGATCATGGTGGGACAATGCCTGTGTTGGGACACTGGAGGGGGAAAGGCCTTTTGATTAATCATACAAATCCTCCTCCGAATGTTCCAGAGGACTGATGGGATGTGGCATTTCAAAAGATCCCTGGGTCAGGGAGCTTTTGAACTCTGACCCTTGAACTGTGGTTCCTCACAAAGGCCAGAGACAAAGGGGTTGAGCAGAAGTTGCACCTCCTGAGCTGCACAGCACGAGTGTTGCTCAATACAAGAAATCTGCCATATGATGAGGAAAAAAGCGCTTAAAGGTACAATGTGTTGTGTTATCAGGTCAGTTATGATTTTGACACTTTAATGGGATTATACTGTTGACTAAATTGACAATAAAACATATCCAATTAGGAAAGAGCATACACATTAACTGCATAGTTTGGATCATTGGAATAAATAAAGAAAAGAACGAAAGAGTGCAGGACAGCTAGAGAAAGCCATTGAGAGTTGGCAACCTTCCTTTTTGATTAGCCATTAGCCTCTGGTGATGGGAGTCGCAGTCAGAGCGCCACTCCCTTTGATTACAGCACAAGAGAGCCCTGGAAAAATACATCTCCCCAGCCAATACATATCACTTCAGGGGGCTGATTTGGCTTGTTGCGTTTTCACTCCCTCTCATGTTGTAATCAGATGTGCTGTCATTGTGGAGAAAAAAAAGAAACAGTGAAACATAGTCATACATAAACATAATAAGTAGAGGCTGAACTTTTGCAGAGAAGGGGTTGAGTAACCTCGAATATTATCATGTATTCTAATGAGCTATTACATTTGTTCAAACTGGTTTAGAGGATTATCTGGAGGACTGAAATTAACAGTTGTACACACCAGGGGTAATTTTCATGCAGGAAAGGCAAACAGCATAAATCAAAAGTCAGGAGTGTGAGAAAGAGGACAGCCCTGAACAAAAGTGTAGTGAGTTATTACGACCCACCCTTGCTCAAAGCAACATGGAAAGCAACATTTTTATGGTGCCAAACATTTTGTGTTGACTCAATAAAGCCTCTTCCCAAGTAAACAGAATACTGTGCAAGAATTGTGCTATGGGTCAAAGAAAAACTGCTGATTAGCTTCTGTGTAATAATGAAGGTTTTTATCTCAGGCTCAGTTTCAAATGACGGTGACAAAACGCATCTATCCTGCTAAAACATGCTTGAAAACGACAATAACTCCCAGCCAGCTCTAGGGTCAATACTTTGTGCTGTCATCTACCTGAAAGGGAGCAGAAAGGAAAATAGAAAATCTCTTCACGTCATCATTTAAGCATCAGTGAAGCTCATATCAAAGAGGTTTAAGTGAATACATGTTGAGATTTTGTTTTATTTTGGGTGATACACAAATAAGAACATTGTCAGTGGTTCATGAATGATGCATCAACACACACACCACCTGAAGTAAATCTTAGGCTTGTGATCCTGTCCAAAATGGATTTTTTTTTGGCACTCAACTCCTGGAGAAGTGTAGCACTGAACACAACAGCTGGCAGTTCATGCCCCCTGCTATTTTCTCTCCAACACACCCTTAATTTCTTTTCGGCTCCCCCTCCCCTGCTTTCATGCTTGACTTGCAGCAGCTTTTGTGTTGGGGCCCAGTGGCTGGACTGTGCTGGAGGAGGCTTCCTGGTGCCCACACTGCTTTCAGATGTGCAATCAACACTTGAGGAACATGCCCTTTTCATCTTCAGGCCTGTCAGTCGTAACATCTTTCAATAAACCAATCTGGTATTTGTCTCTTACCCTCATGTTTTACCTACTTCCATCTTCCAATTCAACACCCTCTCTCATTTATGTAGGGATATTGTCTCTTCTCTTTAGTTACCACTCTTACACACTTATTGTACAACAAAACTTTAGCACTTGGAAGAGAAATACTTTCCTGCTGACTGTAACAGAGCAAAAACAGCTTAAACCAGTCAAATTGATGCCTGTCATTTCTAAGTTTTTGTCCCATCCACAATCTCAAGTCCCAAGAAAGTCCTTGCTTATACATTATATACTGTATATGTATGTCTGACAGGGTAGCCTGAGGGCTACAAGACTGACCATTTACTCACTAGATCTCATGCAGCATTTTATTCCTGCCTGAGATAATCTGCCAAATGTGATTAAACACCACAAATTATATTTAGCTGGTTCTTCCAATGATTTTTTCAATCTTGTGAAAATCAACATTGAGGCAGAAAAGACGTACTTATATGAAGCCTACTTATATCTTATTTCAGACAACAGCACTAACAATGTGGTGCTGGCAGTTAAATGCAAATTTTTCTCAAGACAAATGAAAACTTTGACCTGCTAGTTTATCATTTCAATTGAGATAATCAAATTCTTTAGGATTCATCCTCTGGGCACCAAATTTAATGGCAATCCAGCCAATAAATTCTGCAATATTTCACTGAAACCAAAAATATCAGCCTCTTGGTTTTGCTAGAGGAAAATTTATGTGGTTAGCAAAAACACCAGGCTTCATTCTCTGAGGACCATGAATGTCTACACAAAAGCTCATTGCAATATTGCAGTCCATGTGATAGTTGTTCATTTCAGTCAGGACAAAAGTGGTGGCAGTCACACTGGCAGTCCTTTCCCTAAAGCCAGGTTACTTGCATAAGGAGATGGGGGTGTGGGGTGGGGTGGGGGGGAGCTAGACAGAGGAAATGTCTGGGCTTTTGTGGGCCTGCATGTATTAGGGAGCGTTACAGTCAAATGAGACTGTAAAAATGCCAGTCTTAACAGGCAGCAGCAGGATGTGTGGCTAATAAAGGAAAGCAACCAGGTACACACATGCAAAGCAGCACACATACAGATGTACCAACATGTCGAAAACAGAGATTGCATGCAAATAGGCCAAAGCATCATGCTTTCTAATCATACTTTACACTCCCTCCCTCTCACAGCAGGCCGGCCATGTGCTTTGTCCCTAAAGTATTGTGGCTTATTCTGCCATTGACAGCCAGAGCTGAACAAGTCCTTACTAGAATAGTAAGGACTTGAAAGAAAAAGAAAAATTGATTAGTGTGCAGAAGACTTCCCCATGTTAATGAAGTTAGAGCTCAATCAGCTTATTATATAGCACGTGACGAATGTGTGCATGGATGTATAGGCATGTGTTTGCGTGTGTATATGTTTACACAGATGTGCACGAATGGGTTGAATCTGCATACATTACACATGTTGACACATTGGTGTACAAATGCACCTTTGCACATATACACACACTTACATGTAGACATAAAAAGGTTCATGACAGCAATTAAAAAAACCTTTGTGGCAGTGTGGGAGGTTAAAAGTCAAGTATGTTTTCACTCTCTCCTCATTGCTTTCAGTGTATACCCATTCCCTCTCTGCTTGGATGTCTTCCTGTCTTTCCCTGTCTCCTTAGCACAGACCTGGCTGTCCATCTCAAGTATTTTAAGCCAATCAGCCAGGCATTCCACATATCCTTAATGAGCTCACGGGGGATGTGACGTGACTAAGGCGACAAGCACCCACTGCTTCCCAAAAAATCAGCATCCAGCTGCTAGCATCTAATTGTCAAGTAAGTGGCAAATCATTGTAATGTGGCAGACAGTGGGGAATCCATCATGTTATGGGCATACACACACATGCACACGCACACACACACACACACACACACACACACACACACACACACACACACACAAAGTCCTTGTTTCCTTGATTGTTTTCTTGTCAAGTATTTCTTTTCTCATCAGGAAAAAAAAACTGAGGACATATTTGCCATGAAAGAAATGTTTTCATATGAATGCAAAACATATTTTCTTTACAAAATACAAGGACAAACACAATCTTCATACTTCTACAAGACTTCTGTGTCTTCATGTGTGTGTTTCTGAAAGAAATATTAAAATAGTTTATTCGTTTTCTTTTTTTTATCCTAATGCAAGAACAGTACATGATATGCATTAGTCTCTCTGCCCTGCTTCATTAAGGGCCTGTTTTTTCTGCTTGATGCAGGCTATGAGTAGTCTAGTCGCCATAGCAACACAGTCATAATTTATCATAACCAAGTGGTTAATATGCCTATAAGCACTCTGTGATCCTTGACCCCACACTCACTGGCTGAAACACTTAATATTCCCATTCCATTGTCTGCTAATTCTTCCCCCTCCTCACTCTCTCTCTCTCTCACTCACCAGCTCTCGTTAAACGCATGTAATTGCCTAATTCAACATGCATTAGAAATGTAGTGTTTAAGTAATCATTTCAGATAAGATTGGGATAACATTTCAATTACCTTGTCGGTGCATTATCTTTGCTGCAGTATACATAACAATTAAATAATCAGCACAGCTTGACAGTAACAGCTGCTATGTATACAAAGCATGCACATCTTCATAAATCTGATTTTATAAGATGCACAATTTGAAAAAATAAGTATGAGCGTACAGTTTGAGAAACTGTCAATCAACTTAACAGAGAAAACTACATATGCATCATACTGTGGGATGTAGCCTGCAGATGAATTGTGGTAATTTGAATCCTAATTCTCCCTAAACAAAGGAAATTGATGAACTTGTTCAGAGCTGATAGAAAAAAAATAGTGTGCTTGAACCTCACAACTATAGCCACACAGACTTTTCAAACAGCAGCAGATCTTTTCTGTTCAGTGCGGTTGCCCTTAAATAAGCTTAGCTTTCCACTACTCCTCTCCGTCCCAAGCAACACATTTTATTAAATAACGTGAGGAACATCGGAGAATGACTTCCTTACCAAATGTTATAGCTTTCTATGTGAATTACATTGTGTATGTGTTGTTCTTGCTTTTATGACCTTGTAATGAACAGAGATGCTTCAGCCAGTTGTTTTTTTTTGTCTTCACTTTCTTCATCCAGAGGTTAAACACCTGTAGACGTTGATATCAACAGCTGGAAACAGTGAGCTTTTGAACTTTTCCACAACGTGACTCAGACACAGAAACACCAAAAGAGACAGAAAAATAAAGATGAAGGAATGAAACTCTATGTTTATGTCTTTAAGTATGATAAAACCTGCACATATTTTAAAATACTGAGTGTCTGGCATGCAGGTTGGGACAGTTGCAGCCGGATATGCTCTTCTACTTCAAAACTTGTTTTTCTCTGCCTGAGACAGATAGCAATCTGGAACAGTTCAGTTGCAACTGCAAAGTTGCAGGATTCTTATGAGATTTGTGAGACCTATCCATACTGAAAAGTTCAGTCAGGTAGCAAATAAGAATGAATTACACAAACACAAGTCTCATCAGCTCATAAAAACAAAACTGGAAACAGAAACACACACACAGGAAGACTGGAGCAACAGAAGAGGGGAAGAACTGGTTTTACTGTTTCTCACTAGGGCTGATGGGGTCACAATAAATGAGTAAAAAGCCAAAAAGGATGTTCTGTTCATCCGCTGTTTTCTTTATATTAAATGTACATCACATTGTTATGCTTATGTAATAATAATAATAATAATAATAGGATTTCACAATGGGGCTTTGCCAGTGACTATAAGAACTCACACTCACAGAACATTAGTCAAAATAATTATACATTATTAAGTTTGTTTTACAGAGAATTTATGAACATAATCATTTAAAAAACAAAACATACAAACCATTATTAATAAGGAAAGAGAGGATTTCCTGAT
>JAUBNQ010000003.1:9509463-9527938 GCA_032353495.1 Ctenopoma kingsleyae
TAGTTGATCATAATGAAACAGGTGTTTTTTTTTTTTTGTTGAAGTTACTTAATTTCATACTTACATTTAATGATATGATAATAATGTTTAAAATAGAGTTTAGTCTGACATCATATCTAAGTAGTGAAAACACATAATTGTGAGATGTGTGACACGAGATGCGATCACAGTCAGACTGAAGGCTTAACCTGCGGAGATCAAGTGGATAGCGCAGCCATGTCACAATGTCCTTTCGAGTACACTCCTTATCAGAGATTTTGGGTGTGCACAAATGTGTTGTTTGCCAACTCTAAATGGAAGGAGAAATTAATATTTTAGCGCTAAGCTTCACGAAAACAATATGGAAACTTAATTTGAGACATAAATAAAAAAACACGTACATTGAAAGTATATTTAATGTCTAATTTCATTAGTGTATTATATTATGTATTTGCATTAACATTACTTGGGCAGTTGAGAACATTTTCACCACCACATTTTCCACTAGATGTTCTTTCTGAGACATGTTGATTAATTGCAGTTTGTGGTTGTTGTGCAAGCTTTACACTAGTTGTACTTGCATGAGGTCACGAAATAGCCATATAAAACTGTCAGTCCTACTGAAGTGAAAGACAAGAACAGACTAAACATGACAGTGTTGATTGATTGGACTGTAGATCCCTAGCTCAGTTGTACCACAATCTTACAGACAAAACACAGAAAAATACCAAACCAATACCATTCAACATGTGATTTGGGCAGACAAAAAGAAAAGCTGGAAAGGACACACAGAGAGCTGCTGTGCCTAGCTGGAGTGACTGGCCAAATTGGAGCAATGTGAGATGGACACAAGCTGCAATTAATCACTATGTCTCAGATGGGTTTTGGAAAGATTTCAACAAGAGAGCAGGGACAGAACAACACTTAGTCAAAGCATGGGCAATCAGGTGTATGGTATGGTGTGTGTGTTTGCAGATTTTGTGGGATGGGAGTTGAATTTGATGCCTTGCCAAGGAAGGATTTTCCCTCAGTGAAACGTGAGACATTTGAAACACCAGGTGACAGAGTCAGCAGGCCTGGGTTTAGAGCCCTGGTGCTTTGCGGTGGTGGGGTGGGTGAGGTGGGGGGCAGCTTGTCATCTGTAATGGAGGAATGTGAAGCCGTCTCACTGGGGCAGGGTATTCCCTCTCACACTAGGGTAGAAAGAAAAAAAAAAGGGCAGAAAGGGGAGGGAATGGCTGAGTTTGTGTTCTAGTGGCCTATTTCCAATTCTTAGAAACTCCAGACATGCTGAGCCATCTCAAGGTAACACTGCTGAACAATGCAGTCAGAGCCCAAAGCACACCTCCACTTCAATCTGTTGCAGCAGATTCACCCAGTAAATTATAAAGCAGCACTCTAACCAAGTTCAGGCAAATCTTATGAATCTTTTGTTACCTAATTAGTCAAAGTCAGTAAAGATAAATGAAGCCAACAACAAAATGTGGTCATTGTTGTCAGCTATCCAAAATAAAATATATTACATTTATGGTTTAAGAATAATGTTGTTGATGTTTTCAACACTTTGGACAAAATTTTACAAATGCTGTGTCTTCCCAACAACTTAATTAGTTTATTTAGTTTTTTCCAAAGTCGTCAGAGTTTTAGTTCCTATATCTGCCCTCTGGGAGACACACATTCCAAGTTCTCTGTAGTTAATGTGGTATCAGGTAAACACAGCTGCAGCTGATACAGGACAGTGAAAGTGCAGCTAAAAATTGCCCCACAGATGTTTGCCCACATGTGTTTCTTGAAGGACGTGCATCATAAGTACTGACAGCGACGGATAAGCTCCAAATGTGGAATGCCATTAACAAGATCAGTGCCTTCCTCTGTGAATGTGGTCCGGTTTTCATGTTTTATGGTTACAGGTTTGAAGATAGAAGCAGTGATGTCAGGTTTGGGTTGGGCTGTCTGTGGTTCATTTCACTTGGGGCTTTCTCCTGTCCAAGTAGCTTTCCGTGACTCTTGTAGGTGCGTATGTGTGTGTTTGCAAGTCTCTATCTGTTTGACTGTGGGTGTGTAAAGTATCCAATGTGTGATTCACTGTTATTCGTTGATCCTCTGTATCTTGATATGTTGCTTTATATACATAACACTCACGCACACCTCTTTCCTTGCGGTTTGTTCTTTAATTGTTTCATGATTAATTTTCCTTTCTAAGCTTGCACTAAAAAGGAACATACTGTATTTAAACAATGAAATAATTAGAAACACTTTTTGGCACATGCTTGCAAAAAAGAACACGGGTCCTTTCAGATGGGAGACCTGATTTTACCACCTTTGCCCCTGGCATCTGTCACTAACATCAAATGGAAAACTTAAAAAAGAAATACAACTGTGTTGTATTTATTTTGGTGTAATCATCAGGATTAAGCCGGTGCAGAAACGCATTAATTCCTAATCCTTCCAGTGTCCCCTCTCCCTACCCCATCTTCTCTCTTGTTCCCCCTACCTCTCCCCCATGCTTTACAGCACCAAACGCTTTTAATTTGTCAGGGAAGGTTGGAGGAGTTCGGGGGGGTTAGTTAGAGGCACTCGTTCGGAGCAGCTTTGAGCCTCTGCCAAGCTCTCGTTCGCATTGTGCTCCTTACAGCTGGGCTTGCCCTCCTTCCCTGCTCTTTCTCCACTCTCCACTCCTTTCTTTTTTCTTTTCTCTTTTTTTGTGTGCAGCACTGTCTGCTTTTCTTGATGGTTTCTGCTGGGGGAGAAGAAGGGGGTCACTTGTCATGGGTCCAACTTTCAGGGTTTCCATCTCTTGTGCATGGGCACACACATAAATACAGTCGTGCACACAAATACACACACACACACACACACACACACACACACACACACACACACACACACACACAACAGCAGCAATAAACACCAGGGAGGCAAGACAGGGAGGAGGGACAAGGGTTGAGGGGATAGACAGAAGAAGGGAGGGGGATGTGAAGGGGGAAACATGGCACACTCTTTCGAGGCAACCTCACAGCTCTGCTTTCACTTTCTCTCCTTTTCTCTCTTTCCTCTTTGTTTACTTCCTCAGTTCTCTTTCCAGGTTTTTAGAGAAGTTGTAAGAAAGCCAAAAGACCTATATATAAAAATCTTAGACTTTAGTTAAGGGGAAAATACACTAAGACACAGTAAATGAAAGACATGATCAATGGATAAAAAAAGAGTGAGAGAGAGAATAAAAGGACGATAGAGGCAGTAGTGCTGCAGACGAAAAGATAGAGAGAACGGAGGGAGACAGATGACATGGGAGAGATAAAGAGGGGCAAAAAGACACAGATGCGGGAGAGAAACTCTAATAAAGGCACAGATCAGATAACGGCATCTCTGAAGACTTCCAAATGTCCTTTCATCTTGACAAGAAATGCTGATATTAAAGTCCAGCCAGCGATAGCACGCAGTCATTTACTGCCTTTACCAAGTAGTGAATTATTACTGTAAATTGGATACGAAAACACTCATCGAGGCTCATGCCCAGCACACTTAAAGTTTCCCTTTCCAACGTCTCATTTTGTTGTTCTCACAGCATATTGTAGCTACTGAAAAGCCTAAAAGGAAATAGGAGTGACACATTCAAAACCACACACTTAGTCAGAACCTACTGACTCAGCCAGTGGGCTGGTTTGCCAGTCAGGTTATCCCACAGTTTCAGGTGCGTATGTCGTTGGATGCCAGATGTCGCCTACAAGCGTGCAAGACACATTTTGTTCTTTCTGAATGGAGAAGAATGGAGGAAAATTCTTCATGTCAGAATGGGTGATTATGTGATCCAAAGCCCAGTTTACTGTAAAACCTTTTTTCTTTGTCTAATTGGTGAGTAATTGCTGATTTTGTGCCAACTGAAACGTTTCAGTTGGTTTACTAGAAGCAGATGGAACTACTTTATTTGTGGTTGTGGTTATTTAGATATTAATTCAGAGAATAATTTGGGGAAATGAGCTCATGTGACAATATCAGTTTTGCAATGATTTACAAGCATTGGTCAAACAACTTTTTCTAGTACTGTAGATGACATAAAAATGTATCCAGGCCTGTGAAGTTTGTCAAATATAAACTCCCATTTTTATGCAACCAACCTACACTTTTCACCAAAAACGGGAAATACGGATGAGTAAGAAACATGAACATGCTGTGGTAAACACGATGACTGGAGCTGTGTCATCCAATCAGATCTTAAGTGAAACATCTTCAGACTCATCAGCTGGTGCCGCATGGAGCACACGAAGTGCCACTGCCAAAGTGGGAAAGAAAATCACATTTAATTTGAATAACAAATGAACACTTTTAGTGGGAGTGCTGCAGTTTCCCTCAACGTGTGTGGATGATGATTTGACTTCCAAAGGGATCAGACTGAGTTTGGTAAAGTTTACATTACCATGACAACTCGAAGAGAAGGCAGTTGACCTCAGGAGGGTGTGGGTGAAGATTTAATTGAACATGAACCCATATGGAGAAACTTTTAGAGCTTAAGTATGAAGCTTCATAGACACATACTGTATATTACAGCGTATTAAGTACACAAAAATACAGAGATAAAAGAAAAAAATGCTCCACTGATTACATCTCTATGAGATTATCATATTTACAATGGACAATTTAAAAAAAGGATCAATATCATTGCAGCATAGTTTGTGATCTTACTTATTTAGTCCACATATTTTTCTTCTTTGTCAAAACCTGCCAACTATACCTTTTTATTTATGCAGTAAAGGTACTTCAAATTTTAGTATTTTAAAAAGTAATGTTGCACAATTACTCCCTTAAGTCATCCCACATTCAAGCAGGTGCAATGCATGTATCGCTACAAGTTGCCTAGAGGGGTTTGTGAAACATACAGAACAAACCAACAGCTTGCACATTCAGCAACACTGAAGCCTATTCAGCTGCATAACAAACACACCATAAGCAACGTGTGGAAGGAGTTAAGAGAAACATTGTGGTCAGGATCCACTCACCAGCAACACACATATGTAAATTTTGGCTGAGCACAGAGCAGTTCAGCCTTCCTCCGCTCTCTTCTTCCAGCTCCTTTATAGCGCAGGAAGAAGCATGACCGTGCCGTGACTCCTCCAGGCTTACACTTCACTCTAATCGCCTGGGAAAACAGGAAATTGCGGTCTTGGAAAATATAATGTTTATACTTAGGTCACATTTACACACGGACCCCTCTCCCATCTCAACCCTTCTTTTTCTTCTTTTTCTTGTTCTTTATTTGTTCTTGTAGTTGCTTTTTCTGATTTTTAGACACTTTTGGTGTAATCACTTTTTAAATACTCTACAAAAGTTCTTGTAAACCTGATTTACAAGCCAATGTTAGGACATAACTCACATTGTTGGAGTTGCATCCAAAGGCACCAGTAACTTTTCAGAGGAAATCTAATTACAGCAACCATCTCTGCTTTTAAATAAGTTAAAAACACACTCAGGCTCAAGAAAACTGAAACCTTAAACCACAGACACGATTAGATTGATGCACCAGCGAGGTGTGAGAGCCTCAAACTTTCATGCGAACTTAACATATGTCAGCAGAACATGATTCAAACCAAATGCTCGGCTTTTCCATCACATTTTTCATCCTTTTAGGTTTTATGCCTCTATGAAAGGCTTCAGCTACCATGGCCACAGTTGGCACACGTCCAGTCATGTGCTCGCTGTGTTTCTCTCCCACTCCGCCCTTCACGCTTCTCTTCAGCTCTCACCAAAACCTTTCTACACTCTTCACATCCATTTGGTATTTTGTTCTCATTTCCTTTTTCTTTGTGTGAGCTTCAGTTTTTGATTCTCTTTCCTTTTCATATGCAGTACAAATGCATAATAAGGATTTGTTTTAATTTCTTCACCTGTGTTGTATGCCATATGTCTGCTCACGTCCCACGGCTACCTGTAACACTATCTGCACAACTTCCTGTTGCCTGCCATCAATCATGCCACTCCCTTACTCCCTTCCCCTACAGAGCTTTCACACTGGCCTCAAGCCCTTACTCCCCATTTCATGGATCACGGACCTCCTGCATACTTCATGCACTTTTCTGTGCGTGCATGTGTGTTTGCATGAATGATGAGGAACAAAGACAGTGAAGTGTAACTCGATCTCTAGACATCTTGAGTGCCTTGCATCTGCTCTGTTCTACTTGGAGCCATGTGAATGGTATACAGGTGAACACACCTGGAACCCTGAGGCGCCATATGCACACAGATACACACACACTCTCTATTCCCAAGCCTGCTCTAATGTCTCTCTTAAAGCCCCAGAGTGAAGGGGCAAGCCACTTTGGTGTCTCTTTTATAGGGTTGGGAAGTGTTGACAGTTGCACATTATGGTGACAAATTGAAGCACTGAGTTTGATGCGTCACCAGGCGCCATAGATGGATGTCTCAAAACACTTTGAGGCTAATCTAGATAGAGACTCAGACTTCCTGGAGCAGTCGCTGCAGTCCTGACATGCTGAAATGACAAATGAGGAAACTGATCCAAAAACCCTCTAATGATTTCACCCTATGTTTTGTAGGTGCAACAGAAAATACCAAAAGTGACGTGGAGCGTAGAAATGGCAGAGTGGGCAGAAAAAAAAGAGAAGCAGCAGAGAGAAAGGCATTAAAACAATCAGAGGAGTGAGAGTGTAAGAGAAGCAGAAAGCTACATTCACAAACCTTTTACTCTGATATAATAAAATGTCAGTTGTTATTGTGAATATTAATGAGACTATTTTACCACAGAAAACTGACTCTTGGAAAGTTATTTTTAGAGGAGACTTACTGTGTCTGTCTACATGGCTGCAGTAAAGGGTGCCTGGATACATGGTGGTCAGGTGGTCCCCTCAGATTTGCATATAAATACAGAGAAATTTTAGTGTTGGCGGCACTAGGGCAGACGAGGGTTAAGTGGTCACACTGAGTTGGTTTACCCAGTAAGTCTTGATTTAGTCTGTGGCGAAGGGCAAAACTATCATTAGGAGCTTACCAGGCTCGCCGCCACTACACCAGACTGGTGCAGTCTGCTGGAGACAAGCAGCTCAGCATGAGTTTATTAGAACTTCTCTCAATTCTTCATTAGCTTTTGTTTTTGTAGAGAGAAAGGAAAAGCTTGGCATCACTGCTGGGGTTATTATAAGTTTCCTTATAATTTTTGTTATTTTTAAACTTCTTTTTCATTTTTATTTCGTTTTAGTCGGACATCAAACAGCAAAACAGCCTTATATGCAGCTCACTATCTTCCAGGATCCACAAACTGAAAACAAATAAACATAATTTCTTATTTGTGAGAACACAGCCCTGGCAATAAAGAAAAATAATCAGGTGTTGTAGATAGAAAAAATTATCTTTTTCCAAATGCCTCCTCTGATTTCTCAGGTCTGAAAAAACATGATCTCATTTGAATTTTTCACATTAACACTTGTTTTGACCAGTTCTCTTTCTCAGTCAGAAGGGAAGAACGCTTAATTATATTTAAGGTCATTTTACACTAGTCCATCATTTGATGAAGATGTATTTGTATTTGTGAAGTGATTTGCGTTCAAGTATCAAGATTTTTAACATTTTATTTTTATCCCTCTATCTATGTCTAACATGATAATGCTCTCAGTATGCATGTTTTGTTCAACTCTTCTTTATAATTTTGCATACTACTTTAACAACACTGACTTGATGTACTTTTGTGCCTTAGAAATATTTTTAAGTACATTTTAAACATAGCCTGAAAATGGTGTACTTGTTAAATGTTAAAAGTAACTTTAGATACAAAAAGAACCAAAGAATATAGGAGAGATTACACACATGATAAAATATTCATTTGAAGCTTTAACCTAAAGTAGTCATAGACTCAGTAATTGACACTGACTTGCTCCTTTCATAATAAGTTGATCTATTTATAGCCACAGCCACTTGGTCCCACAATTAGAGCACTGCATACATAGTAGTGGCACATGTAATTAGCAGAGTGTGTGTTTCTGTGTGTACGTGTGTGTGCTAAAGGAAATGCAAGAGAAGTGGTGAGCTGTTTCCTGCCCCTTAGCACCTCTTTGCTTTTGTCTTGAATTTTAAGAGGGGTTCAACCTCATTGTCGACAATAAACACTACAAAAGGGACTTGCCATGGCCCTTCCCTCACACACACACACACACACACACACACACACACACACACACACACACACACAGCAACTCAAATGGAGTAATTTGAATTTAAATAGAAGTGTACAGTATTGTGTACTGGTGAGTGCATCCTCCATTAGTGAGGACATCCGTAGGTCTCCTTTAAATAACCCTTTGCTCAGCCTCACCCGCACTCTCTCCCTTTCTGGCTTTGTTAGGAGATGACAGGACAACAATGAGAGAATCATCACTATCTTTATTCTGAGTTTTTTTTCCCTACTCTTCTCACTTAATATGAAATAGTATGAAATAATTAACCTGGCTGGGAAGAATTAAATAGTAGTCTTTTTAGGAAAAGAACCAGGCTTTGAGTATGACAGTTAAAAAGCAATGCCAGTGTTTTTACATGTTTTACAAATCCCATATAATCTACATTATTAGTGACAAGAACTGAGCTAAACTGCAACTCTAAAGTTCCTTGAGACAGAGTTCATCCAAGACAGTGAAACAAGAACAATAACATAACATTTATTACTGACAGTGTCAGAGAAGTACTCTGAAACCTGGATGTTCTCAAAAGCAACATGAGACTACACTATTTTTTATGATGTTGTTTGCTGTAGGTCTGAATCTTCATGTAGTAGAGCATACTTGAATACAGACAGTTTCCAGCATGCCCCTATGCAGAACTGCTCAACCACACAATAACACAACTGACAACAATTTAGGTGAAAGCCTGTTTATTGTCAAGCAAGTTTCAAGTTTCAAACTCTCAGCCATTTTCATCATGCAGTGGAGTGATTGAAAGCAAATGGCTGCAAAAATCTATCCAAAAACTCACAGGCTGCTTTGCAAAATGGCAGAAAGGACTAATTATACATATTGTGAAATATGTCTAAAAAGATCAAATGAGAAAACCACTCCTACAGTATACAAGGCAATGAAGCTACAACCAGCAGTTAGTTACTCTTAGCAAAACTATTGGCAACAAGAAGAAACTAGTCTGTCTGAAGGTAACATATTCACCCACAATGTTTCTAAAGCCTACATGTACAGTACAACGCAACTTAATTCAACTACAGTTCAATTTGACTATTTATATAGTGCCAAATCACAACAATAATCTCAGGGTGCATTACATAGAGTCAAGACCTTACAGAATCACAGAGAAGAACCCAGCAAATAATTTCTATGCAAGCACTAGACAGTGGAGAAGAAAAAGTTCCTATAACAGAAGAAACCTCTGAAGGAACCAGAGAGAAAGAAGAGCAACAAGAAGCAACAGACAAAACACTGGGCAAGTTGGTGGAGCCAGATAAGAAATTTGGTTCGATTCTCAATCCCCCCAAAGCTGCATGTCAAGGTGTCCTTGGACAAGACACCAAAACCCCATAGTAGCGCTGACACAGACCTAGCAGCTGTCCAAACAACAATTTCCCCAAGGGGATCAATAAAGTATTAATTTGTATTATTATTAGTCACATAACTTTGATAAAATCATCAATATAGTATCGTCGTATAGTATAGTAGATTTTTGATTTCATGAAATTTTAAGGATTAAACTAAAAGTTAAAACATACAAAAGGACCAATACATTGATTTAGTTTTGACTAAGCATCAATCCTTGAATTTTGTCCAAGAATTAGGTCCTCAAACTGTTGTAACCAGGAGGAAACATCCGATGCAAGATAAAACCTCAATCCACATAATCTGAGTTACAGATTTATAGTTCAAGGGCAAATCTTTTAAATCACCAGGACGTACACAGCTGTCTTTAACTACATGTTTGTAGTTAGTTTTAGATGTTACCCACTAAAAACCTAAAACAGATTTACACTATATGGTTCTTTGTTTGAAAGAACAATTGCAGTGAATCACATCAATGCTTGCACAATATTTTCCAGATTCTGATTATTTGTCCACAAGCCTAAAGCATGTGTATAGACATATAACCAATTCTCCACTTGGATCTTCTAGACTGACGTTCTGCGAGTAAAATAATGTCAGGGGCAGGAAAAAGCTGTTGTGTTATCTTGTCAAAGCATGAGAGCCACGCAACAATGGTGAAACATGTTGGCTGCCAAAGGAAACATTTTATACTTAAATTGGGGGTTGATGACATACATTTGATGACTGGCAACGGTTTGAACTGTGAGCCTGACACTTCAAAGGGATCGGGTTTCCTCACAAGTTTATTTCCAGTTCCTCTCTGCAATGAGTTTTCAGTGGTGTGGGCTTGGCTGAAGGAGAAAGGAAAGGAGAGGGAGATTTCACACACAGGGGTGGACAGATGTGTGCAGGCTTGCTCATGCACACACACACACACACACACACACACACACACACACACACACACACACACACACACACACACACACACACACACACATGCATGCATGAGAGCTTGCACTTCAAACAAATGGGACTTCATCAGTGTACATCAGTAATGGTTCCAGGCTGCCCCAACAACCCTAATCATTTCCAGAGGGACACAGAGAGAGACACAGAGAGACAGAGCTTTTTTTTTTTACCTAAAGCCTCAGTTGCAAGTAAACCAACCATAAAGTATATAAAATTGTAGATTAAACATTGTTATCAGAGAAACGCGACTGACACTATGAAAAGAGTGTAAAGACCTGTACATTTATTGAAGGCATGCATTTTCTCATGTGTTTTCTCCCTCTTCATGTTTGGTAAGTCATTCAAACAAAGATCAGAAGAGATTATATTTAAAAAAAACACACACAGAGGACCTCATTGTTGCAGCTGGTTGTGTGTGTGTTTGGAACAAAAGAGATTCAGGTTAACCTTGAATAGCAATTTTTTATCTGAAATGATCCAACTGAAGCCAAGATGTCCTTTTCTTCATGTCCAAAACAAACACAAAGTTTGCCATTCCTTGGAAAGTTAATGTAGTGTGAATATCCAGAGTATAATCACTGTATTGAAAATCAAATGAAGCTGAAAATGACCAGGTGCTGTAGATACAAAAAAAACAAGTCATCAGTCAGGTCATTGTAGGCTGCAACAAAGAATGTGATAATGTTTGATCACCTGTGGAAAATGTTTTGTGCGTAACACTACGTTTTTAATTTTGAGAAAAAATGTGGGAAGTCCTCTTACTTTTATCTCTTTTTTTTGTAAACCAGGCTGTTGCAAAGCAAAGAGGAAGGCACAGTAGACAGGAGAGATCTGGCAAGATTTGATGCCATCAGGGAGATTGTGCAGCAAGCACAACATGTGTCCTTAATATAGTGTACATACACACACACACACACACACACACACACAAATCTGCATACAGGATGCAAAATAAAGAAGATGATTTGGCTCATATTGATGTCTGCAGCCTAACTGGAAAGGCAGGTTTCACTGAAATCCAAAAACCAAACAAACAGAGAGATTACTCCCCCAAATAACAAGGATAAACGGATGGATTGTTTCTCAGACACAAATGGACAGATTTGAGAGACAGAGAGACCATGTGTGGTGACAGTTGGTCCCATCATGTGACGCCCCCTTGGCAGACCAGTAGGATCTGGGCGTGCTGGTTGGCTGACTGTCATTGCTAGGTCACGTCTGATTGGACAGTGGTCAAAACCACAGTCACACCCCTCCGTGGGGAAGCTAGGTCCTTAGGATAGAAGACAGTGAGTGTGTGCGTGTTACAGAGAGCGAGAGAGCTGGGCTCACCACCCTGCACTCACAGTAGTTCCAGTTACTCGTTTGAGTGGAAACTTCCCTATCTGCGCACAGAGACACACAAAAACCGTATCTTCCACACCACCCACCTTTCCTGTTGTCATACGCAATCTCTTTCTCTTCTTTCACTACTCTATTTACAGACACACACACACATCCACACCCACCCAGAGGTGAAACAACCTCATGTGGGAAATAATCTGTGACACAGGTTTGCTGTGATCATTCTGGTCATTTTCCAGTGACCCTAAACCACAAACATCGGATAAACGATGTGCTTCCCTGATATAATACTAAAACAGTTTATGAGCCATTACCGAACCTGACATCCACGTGGTGTTCCAGCTGACACGCAATTTGTGGTTACGGCTTCATCGCCTTCACAGTCAAAACACAGAACAGTTCTTGACAGTAAATTGTTACCTACCTTGGAATGTGGAAACGACTCCACAGCCAGTGAGAAGTGATACATTCAGAACAGAGGGAGACTTCACTGCGCTTTATGACATCAGACATTTTGGCAGGGAAAATGATTTTAATCAAACAATGGTTGCATCGAGTGAGCTGTGTTTAAGAAAGTGTACCACTGTGAAAAGAAAAAAGCATTATCATTCCAACATGGTGTTGATTAGCTGTTGTTTCTTTTTTTTCCAGATTTGATTTCAGGCCAGCTTGTCTGTCCCGTTTTATTATTTAATGCCTTTTCAATTTCTTTTGAATGTTCTCTTTGAACTGCAAAAACAGCCTGATGGAAAACTGAAAGTCAGCATCAGTGTATTCACTAATCCAACATCTGCAGCTGTATCATTTTCTGTTTGTATTTTTCAAACTGTTTCCTTAAATTACAGGTGGAAGAAGTGGATTCAGTTATATTCCATGTTACAGTGCAAATAACAAAAATGCCATCTGTGTTAAATGTGTGAAAGTAATGTTATATACTGCATGTGCCTCTGGGAGATTTTTTGACCAGATCCCGGAGGAACATGACCATCATGAAATTACGTGAAGTAACTACACTGTAAATGAAGTGCATTAATAAACTGATCTTTAACAGTAAAGAATGTCAGCTTTCATGTTTTTGTTCAAGCTAACAATGACAACTCAACTCATAAGAAAGAATGTGCTGAAGTTAATGGACATTATGTCAATAGAGTGCTGAAATACTTGTAATATATTATATACAGTACTAAGACATTTTACATTTTGTGTCTGTTCTTTTCTGCACAGAATACAAATGGAAATGTTATTTCCACAAACTGAGAAACTCAGGTTCATCAGTCATCACCGACTGAAAGCTTTTGTTAGGCAGCTATTACAATCTAACTTCAAAATGACTTAGTCATGACACTGAGAAACAGACATGCACTGGCTTCTTCTTTCTCTGCCACAACTCAAACTTTCTTTATCTCTGTCAATTTTGCCGCCCCCCCACCCATTATATAGGAAGTACATGTCGAGACTGTCACACATTCTGTGACATGCGGAGCATGGCTGCTATCTGGCTTGCTTGTGAAATTGGTCACATGCTTCAGTGATGTGGTCAGACATGCTGGCTGTTCACAAGACAGGCAGAGACAGAAGGAGAGAGACAAAGAGTCAGAGTGACAAAGCCTATTTCCTGAGAGGACTATTGATCTGATCATCTCTTCCTCCCTTCTTCTGGCTCTAGCTCCTTTCTGCTGACAGTAGGAGAAAGAGGTTGAGTGACAAAGACAGGGGTGAAGATAGAGGCTGCAAAAGAGACAGATTAGGGGATGACGGCACCACAGCAGTATTCTCTCTGTGGGACCCACTTTTCTATACAGCAATGGTACAGAGATCAGATTAATAATATATCCACAGAATCTCTCAATTGCTATGGCTCCAGAGAAACCACAAGTGCACAAGCTGCAGGAAAGCACTTTAGTCAGCAAACCCTTGAAATGCTCTATCTGTCCATCTGAAGTGCACACCGCTCGTTCTCAAGTTCATCACTATCAATCACAAGCTTTTAAGCCTATGAAAAAAAAAAGCCACAACTGATAAAACCCCCACGGAAGCACATGTTAATTGATGCTTCCATATCCATCCTTCATATCCCTGTGGTGCAATGCTGACGTGATCTACAAGCTCATCAGAAGGAAATTAACCAACTCAACAGGCCATGTTTTGTCCAATGAGACCAACCAAATAAATATCCTGAGTCATCTGACAGATCACATTACAGCAACCAGCCCACTTCCTCCTACTCTCTCCTTGATTCCTCTGGGACAGGTGAATGTTTTAGGGTTGCAGGAGTGGCTAGTGCACAGTCTCAGTGATCAATTGTTGAAACTATACAGACTGCTGTATAGTTATAGCACCACTTGTTCTGAGATTTTTTTACCATCACTACAACAGGACAAAGTCACATCTAGCAGAATAAATTGCAACATCAGTGAGTTATAATCGTTTTGCTATTTATTATTTTTGTGCTCACTATAGTCTAACCGATCTAAACCTTCAGGTTTAAGATCTCTGCAGGACTGGTAACATATGTAAAACTCCAAAACTCCATGAAAATAGGCTGCAGGCTGGGATAATCAGAACCAACAGGTATAGGAGCATATTTTTGGGGCCAGTCCTTTCCTCAATGCAGCCTGTCTGAAAACCTGAGCCTGTCCCCCTGCTGCCATTGGCATGCATGCTGCTAACCCGTAAACAATTCATGAGGGCCCTCTGTATATTTCATGGGGCGGAAATGGATGTTTCATGTCATGAGTGAGGGAGAGTGTACGGAGAGAGACAAAGCAATGATATTGAGTAAAGTCTGGTGACGAGCTAATGTAAAGAAACAAGATGGGAGAGAAAGAGGAGAAGAATAAAGAATGAGGAGAAGAATGGGGCAAAGAGAAAGAGGTTGGGAATTGAGGAATCTGTGTCAAGGATCCCCTCACAACTCATCTTAGATCTCTCCACAATTTAGTTCCACCTCACCTCATTCATAGTTTCTTGGTCTCACTGGCACTGACTCAGAGAGAAGAGAGGACAGGGATAAATGGAAAGGATGAAACAAAAGCTAAGGGAGGAGAAAAAAAGTAGAAAGACAGAGATTAAGAAGGAGAGAGACAGAGTCACACAATCACTCGGCTCAGCTAATGAATGTACTGCGGCGGGTGGCGGCTCCTCCACAGGGAGCTGCCCTCATAACCGACAGGGCCTGGCTGGGTGTAGTAATTGAAAGTAATGATAATTAATATCATTGGCATAATCACCATTTGTTATTACCGGGAAGATGTTTATGGCTTCCACTGAAAAAGAGAAATAAGGCACAGTTTGTTCAAAAGAAGGGAATCTCATTAACCTTTTAGCTATCCTAATCTTGTTTAATATCAGGGAGAGAAAAGTGGCTAGTATTTTGCAGGAGTGGCTGGGTAATTATTAATAATGGTTAAAAAAATAACATTAATTTATATTCTGGTGCTTTTCCTCTCCATTGAGCTGAGAATTGATATTAGATCTGGATAAATTGGGTTTGATGTCATGGATAACAAGTTGGGATTAACACACAGGAGACTCCTTGCATCGGTGGTAAATGCATTTTCAGATACAGGGATTACACAGCAGCACATTTGAGAAGCAAATTATGGTAGTCAAATTTAGGAGATGAGCAACAAGCTATGACCAGGAACAACACAGGTCATGAATTTATGGTGGCTTCTGAATAGGTCGGTTATGTGTCAGCTCTACTAATGTTGTATAAGTCTCTGTGGATTTGAAAGGACCATGTCGAACTTAGTGCAGAATAAGCGGAAGCATGTTATGAATATATTTCCATTTGTTTGAGTCAGATATATTATGTATTACCATGGGAAACATGGAGACACATTAGTAACATTATGAATTCAGTGGAATGTGATACAGGCCGAATTGGTGGGGTTAGCACATGCAAGCAATCAGGATGACTTCACGCAGATATTAGTGAACACTGAATAAAAGGAGAGGTGCTGTTGTGTGGACAATAACCCATGGAGTACACGACACTCAGTGATGATAAACTTGAATACCAAAAAAAACACCCTTTCTCCCTCACATACCTTCTTTTTTTAAAAAAAAAACCTATAGTTATTCAGTTAGTTCAAGTACAATTACGGGCCTTTCAATTGCAAATCACAACAGAGCTGCGAATCCGAATAGACAATCAAGCAAGGTCGCTTCTAAAAACACAAGCCTCGCGTTGAGCCAACTCCAGCCTATTAGAGAAGGGACACATGTAGCTAAATTACACTGTGCACCCAGGGGATATGCAAATGTGCAGGACCTCCCGCATGACTTACCTTCTTTTTTATCATGCAAACCATGTTGGTGTGATAAGCCTCCTATGAAAAAGCAGAGGGATATTGGCTCTCTGTGTGCAACTGAATGCTTCTCTTTTGTGAGGGGGTTATCAAATGCTTTCCTATAACCAAACACTCTAACTTTGGTAATTCTGAAAGATGAATTAAACCGTTTTGATAACAGCAGCTGGATTAGAACACCTTTAAAACAGTCACTGTGAAAGGCAGAAAGACATTGTGACAATGATTATACAGTTGTTAAGTTTTCTGCAGCATGTGGTCAGCAGGAATAGTATTTGTTCTTGTAAAAGCAAAGTGGAAAAAAGGCAGTTATCATAATTATCACCCAATCTTTAAGACATCTGACAGTGATTTAAAATATACTGTCATTTGTTTTTGAACAGGAGTGGCTTGCCCTGCATTTTGAATTACTCTTGAGCTTCCAAAAGGGCTACAGGGGCAAGGTGCTTCTTCAAATAATTAGATATTGATGCATATTGATTTGCCATAATTGCAGAGATAAAGGGGAAACTCACAAGTAGCTGCTTTTCTTAATCTGTTTTCACCCGTCTTGTTTTCCCTCTCTGTACCTACCTCTCTTTAATGGTGTCTATTTTCAGCATCTCTATCCTAACCCAAACCCCCTCTCTGTCTTTCATTCTCACTCACTCCTCCTTCAAGCTCACATCCTTTCTTTCTCTCTTCCTCTCAGACCACCCAGACAGCCGCCCCTGTGTGCTCCAGCTGTTCCCCTGCTGTGGCTTGAGTTTGTGTTACTTTGTTTCCGCGTGGCTACGATTGAGGCAGCCCCCACTGAGACCAATCCAGCGCTGTTTCTCTTTCCCTTGCTTCGTTCCTCCCCACGTCATTTTCCTCTAGCTGCTCATGCCCTCAAAGAATTGGAGAGGGATGGCTTTTGTGTCCAGTGCAGGTGTCCTGGATGGGTGAAAAGGGGAGCAGAGTCTGTGGCAGTCTACCGTCGGGGGGGAGGTTATTCAGCCTTGGATCCCCCACCTGTGCCAGGTCTTGACCCACATGAGTCAGCCAGTCACTCCTAGGCTATAGAACCTTTGTGGCTGAATGCTATTACTCTCTGTGTGGCTAGATACACACAAGGAACCTGGCAACGCTACAACGCTGCTTGTTCCTCATGAGTGATTCATGCATACCTACTCATCCACACCGTACTCCAGTCCAGACTGGTTTGAGGAGAAAAAGTGGAATGAGAGTGTTGAATGATGTCAAATTTAATGGGGAAACTGGACTTACAGAAGAGTGGATGACTAAACACAGGTGGCAAAAAAATGCTAATGAATGAGAGTAACGTGGGGACACTGGATATGTGAAACTATACAGATGCATAATTTAAAATAAAATAATATATGTTCATGTTTTTACTTTAAATGTGGATTTAGGACTTTTGGAATCTCATTGGCATCACTGTACTAACACTGCTAAGATTCTAAGGGAGCTTATAAAGACAAGGACAAATTCTAATGTTATGCCTTTAAGCGTCCTGACTACTATGGAGAATGTTTAAGTATTTTTAAAACTCACATGAACTATTCCAGACCATTTATCATCTTTTTTCATAAACCCTGTAGTTTACCAGATGTATGCGTATTTGCAGTTGCCAGGTGAGCTTCAGGAGACTTGCCTCATTAGTGAAATACAACAACAGCCTTGGGGGTAGAAATAAGGGCAAGTCATCCCTTGACCCTGATCTTCAGACAGTTTTGCATTTAGCTTCCAGATGGGTCAACTTAGGGCGCAGTGAAGAGCATGTTGATTCTGGTTATGTGCCCTGAGGACAACTTCACCCTAGAGCCTGAGGGCATGGATATGCCTCCCGTTGATCCTACCCTACCACACCACAGCTCAGGAAGTGAGATTTTCAACATGTGAATTGAATCAGAAAGAATCACTGCCAAAGGGGTTTTGTGTATCTTTCAAATTTAACTTGTAGCTAAGGTTCAACCGAGCCTATGTCTGTCTCCGTCTCATCCTCACTGTTGTGCTTATATTTGACAAAGCTGATATGAATCTACACCGCTGGTGCCCATGTTGTTTCAGCAGGGGATTTCTGATGCTGAAGGTGTCCAATTATCCACGGTAGTAGAGTGGGGATTCTCAAGTCCCTTCAGGAAGGGAGGAGTGTGGAAGTGTGTGTGTATGGGAGTTGTCAAAAACATAAATTGTGTTTGTGATCTCAACAAGTCCCTCAGCAGTGCAAAGGGAGAGGTGGGGGTGGGTGTGAAGAAGGTTAACCTCACTTTAATGACAGTATTTATAAGATTCAAATTTCAGCTGAGTGAATTAAAGCCACTACGACTCCTTTCAGGTCTCCTATCATCTGCACCAGGGCACCAA
>JAUBNQ010000003.1:9538741-9552726 GCA_032353495.1 Ctenopoma kingsleyae
TGCGCGCGCGCGTGTGTGTGTGTGTGTGTGTGTGTGTGTGTGTGTGTGTGTGTGTGTGTGTGTGTGTGTGTGTGTGTCACATAAACCATTCTTTCCGTGTGTGTCTTCATTCTGCCGAGTGATTTATATCCTCCTGCTCTTGTGGGTTTGGATGGATATGGGGGAGCAGGACAGCTGGTCAGGCCCTCAGAGGCTCAGTGTGTGGACACACATGCTCATTCATGCGCGCGCACGTATCTGTGTGTGTGTAAGTGGTTGCTGCAGCTTATCTGTTTAGGATCCATGTGAAGCTGAATCAACACTTTACCTTTGTCTTTGGTTTGGCCTTGCAGGCTTGCATGGGGGCCCATGAATGACATTCAGCAACCGTAGAATGAAAATAAAACAAATGAGTAATTTACCATGTTTTTCTCTAAGCATTTTTCGATTGTTAAATTATATATACAAAATAATTTTACAAATCTTCATGTCTCGTTAAACTTTCAGCTTAGCCCTGGGCTTCCCTTTAAGCTTTGTCAAGCTGAAATAGGAGGTGTTAGGCTGTTTTTCACCCATTTTGAATCACTCGGCTATTGTAGCTTAGGCTGGTATTACCTTTTAATGACTGTAATGTACATCTCTGTCAGCCTCTTGACCAATTTCCGCTCACCCTTTCGCCACACTTTATCTCAGCTACATCAGTTTAATAAACACTCCTTACATTTTCATCCTGTGGTCAATCCCATCTGATCCCCTATTGTGACACCATCGTCTTTACGCATCTAGTGAATTAAGCCTCGAGGGATGAAGCAACAGAGCTGAGGCTCACTCACTATCGATCCTTCTTTACTCCCTCTCTTTCTGCCAGAAATACACAGTTTCATTGTCAAACATATGCTAGTAAGACTCTGTTTGGATCATCACAGAACGTCCTGATTGTGATGCTAAGAATAGGAAATCCTGAAGCTTTTCACTGATGGAGGAAAAAGCTATATTCTGACTTAACATATTTCCCATGAAGATGGCAGACTGTAAATCGTCATCAGATTTCAGTCTGGGAATCCTTTTAGGTTTTACCGTTTAGTGTACATTCAGAACTGTTCTTGATATGCGTTATGGTCTCACAAGCCTTTTACCAAGCACAGTAATCTATGAATCATTCTTTTATGATGGAGCAGTTTGTTTATTCCTGCCAACAAGCCACTGGCCACTCTATTCAGGTCCTCTTTGGCAGAGCTCTACCATGGCCAATGAATTGCTCTCTCATTTATTCTCTCACGTGGGTATTTTTCCAGTGATAACTTTTTTTATATTTGACTATCATTATGCCTCTTTTTTTTTTTTTTTTTTTACAGCAGTCATTTGTGCCTCTCAAACATGCATGGCTAGTTGTGGAATGGTGACCTCCCTTCTGTTAAAGAGCTCTTGAATGCAACCCTTTTCACCAAGCATTTGCCCTCTTGCAATGGAGGCCTTAATTCAGGATGGCAGCCCCCTCCCCATCCCCCTAACCAGGGGAGTAATGAGCCAGTGGAGCAAAGTGGCTGGAGCACTGTTGCTGCCTAATCTCTTCTTTCCAACCTCTGTGAATGATTTAAAAAAGTTAGATGTGGTGAAGGTGGCATGGTGGAAGGTTTAATACAAAGCATGTTGATTATTAAAGGTATGATAGCAGTTGTCAATCTCATGTTTTTCTCAGTAGGAGCCAAGAGATGGTAGCTGCATGTGGCCTTTCACACAGTATTTAGTGTACTGCTTGAGGAGTTTTAATACTGAAACATTGTTGGGGCCGTGGCCTGTGCTGCTACTGTTGATGGATGAGGGCCATAAGAGATAGAATAAATGGTTTATTTGATTCACAGGTCAGTATATCCACATTTTGTTTGCATCTGTCCTGCACCCCATCCTTAAACTGAGAAACACATAATTTTCCCCCATTTTGTTTTGTAATAGAATACTGAGTGCATAATTTCCCTCCATCTCTCACCTCCTCCCTCTCAATGCTTTCGCTCTATTACTCAGCGCAGCTACAAAGAGCGGAGAGAGGCGCTAGGAACTTTACTGTGGGATAGCGCTGGAGGCAGGATAGTGAAGTGTGGGTATTTTCTCTTTGCCTTCCTGCACAACTGCCTGACGGTAGCAGAGGAGGAGCCATGGAAATTTCAGCGGGATCTTTTTCCCTTGTCTTGACACTCAGTTTTAATTTTACCAAGTGTCTGTATGTGATAATTATTTGCTTGAAAGATCAGACTCTGAGCAGCATGATTAGGTTAATCAGGTGGCTTTGCAGCACTGTGCTCTCTGTCTTCCACTTAGCTGGCATTTTGTGTTGTCTGTCTTGTTTAAATGTAGTCTACCGAAGGCAACTTTGGAATCTTCAATGGTTTGATGTTACACAGCTGTGTGAATTAACCTCAGTGTCCACCACACTGCCAGAGCACCCCCCCCCCCCCCAAACACACACACAACACAAAATGCAAAAATCAGATTTAGATGAGTCATTGGACTCAATTTGTGTGTTGAATGTCTGTATTATGCTGTTACGAATCATTTTATTTATTGCAGATTGCTTATATTTGCAGTAATATTATGCCTCTGTTCATCCCAATCTTATATTGAAGCACTTCAGTATGGGATATCCTTGGGGTTGTTTTTATTTTGTTCCTGTAAATAAAAGGCAGTGTGAATTGACAAGAGTCAGTACAGAAATATAGATTTTACTTTTCTTTTTTTTTGGCTATTGATTTTTTTTTTTTTAAAGCAAAAGGTGCTTTTTAAGTTTTTCCACAGAGAGCAGCAGAGTGTGAGTCAAAGGTATTGTTCCCCCTGTTTTTAACCTCTGCTCAATAGATGAGGGCTTTTACAATTCTCCTGGCTGCATGATTTCCTCCAGGCCTCACAGCAGGGAGCTAGAGTGCATGGTACACTGAGGGAAGGGCGCCAGAGTCTGGGTTGAATGTCTGGCCGGCCTCCCCTGGCCCTGGATCAAACATCACAAAGCCTGGAGGGGGGAGAGAGGGCCAGCCCTGGAAATCACAACCTGTGATCGTCAAGGAGAAGAAATCCAAGAGGATAGAAATAATCAAATTAGGCACCATCTCAAGTGGAATATCCACAGTAATGGCAGTAAAGGGGAGGCCTGTCTGCTAATTTGTTGTAATAACTCTCCATACAAAACTGAGCTCCTGAAAAGCACATGCACATCCTAAAGGCTGACACAAGCCTTTGCTGTATACAGATGTAACTGTTTGAGAATATGGACAGGAAATGAGGTAAGCACTGGTCGAATCCACCCCCGACTGTCGTACATGCACCCTCATTTTCACATATTTAAAATGAGTAATGCAGGTTTTGGTTAGTACGTAAGAAAAGAGCGAAACAAACTTTGGGCAAATACAGTTTGTATGCCAATGAGGAGGAAGTTGCCATGGTGATGAGAAAGTATACCCCCCCAGCCACTTTGCGCTCTCCTCTTTGTCTCGTGTGTGTGTGTGTGTGTGTGTGTGTGTGTGTGCGCGTGTGTGTGATGCGTGTGAGACTGGGGGGCACTTATACCTCCCACCCACAGGTTTCTGTAGACACTGACATGTTGACAAGTTTTCTGAGCAAGACAAACATCTCTTCCTTTTTTCTTTCAGCTCATGAGGGTGTGGTAAAACAGCAGATAAAGGGTAAAGTTATATTATTGTTGTTGGAGCGTCTGGTTCCGGGCTGCATTCTGGGGAAGTTGCTAGAACTGTCTTGCAATCATGTGAGTCAGAGAAATCAAGTGTGTACTGTGAAACTGAGAAAATGCAGTTGTTAAGGGAAATTTTCTGTACATAAGTTGGTTTGCTGTGTGTGTTCTTTTTTTCTTTTACATTTTTATGGAAATGTCAAGATTTAACACTGAATTAAATCTTAAATAATCTAATTAAATCTCAGTGTCTCTAAATGCATGCTTAAACTAATTGGGGGGGGGGGGGGGGGGCACTATTCTGATAATTTTAATAGCTCTTTCAGAGAATAACAAACATGCATTTTTGCTAAATCTGTTTCTTATTTAGTCATATGATTTTCTCATATGCCCTAGTTGTTGTGAGATGTATTCCATAAATTGCAACAGTCATAAGAAACTAGTAAGCTTTCACAATTAATGTTGTTGGCTGATTTCCTGACAGTAGATCAGTTATTTCACCTTTATCGACAGTCTTTTTTCATTCTGAACAAACGACCTCATCATTCAGTCAGTGAAATCAAGAGTGGAATTTCATATTACTCATACCATTCAGTCATATGTGACAGTTATTTTTAATTCTACTTTTCATTCCTGAGGTCAAGAAGTGATGCATAAATTGATCACATGTCATATTCATGTGCAAATGGATTATCAAATAAGAATCGGCACCAAGCAACCGCAAGTATGTGTAGACCTACTTATGCCAAAGCGTTTCATTATGGTGATTGATTGACATTGTGTTTCTTCAGGTTTTTAATGTCTGTAATGCATTAGCTGTATTTAAAACAGCAGCTGTGACCTGCATGTTTATGTGGCACCCTTGTGAGTCAGAATGTCTTGTGCATGTTAATTGGCAGCAAACTTGAAACTTAAGGGTGAGTTAACTATATAAAAACATATTTTCTTGCTTGCCCTTCATAGTATCTAGCAGTTTCAGCTAGAGAAGCTTAGAGAAACATGGGCGAAGTGTTTGGTAATGCATCTTCCTTTTGAGTTAGTTTGTGATTTTCATTTTTCACTGCTTTCAGCAGCAGTAAAGTTCTATTTACCACCATAGTTTTCGGGCTGGCAGCAGAGAAGAAGAGATCTGAGAGAAATGTATCACAACAGTAAAACTATTTACATGATACTAAAGCGAAAATAGAATTTGTGCGTGAGATTTGGTTGATCTCACCATAGCACAATTGCCTGAGATCAACCGTCTATGTAGATGAGAGGATTGTCTTTGATCATCTATCAAAGAGAGAGACGTAATAATTATATAGGATGAAAACTTTGAGCGTGAAAGAAATGGCAAGTTCTTCCAGGAAAAGGTGCAACTAGGAACATCAAGCACAACCGACAACATAGTTGCATTCATACTATCTGATGAGCTGATGAATTTTGACTCAGAGGGTTTTTTATATTTCACAAGAAACCACTGATAAGTAATATAGTGGAGTGTGAGAAACAATTTAATGCAGTCTGTTCTCTTTTTTTTCATATCATTGATAAATGTATTTTAAAGGCTGAGTCAGACAGAATATATCCAGTAATTAAGTTATCTAACTAATCTAAACTCTAATCTTTACGTCCCGTCATCAAAATATTTCCCATTAACAACTCTATAACTGTACTGGCTTGAGCTGGTATAAGACTGAGAAATTTATAACTACATTTTACTTCTCTGTACTCGGATCTAAATTAATTTATTTCCCTTTACATCCAGACTCTATATGAGATCTATTTCAAGTGATGGTCTGCAGAAGTAATATTAGCTGCTTCTCTCTCTACCTTTTAATTTGTAGCTTCATTAAAGCCATTTTACCACCTCCACCACAGCACTTTTTGTTGTGTTGTCTTCCAGTCCACCTCTGCTTATAATGCATGTTCTTTTGCACGCTATCTTTTGTTTACCTTTTCTTGCAATTCGTATCTTCTCTCTTCCTCCTCCAGCTTGTCGGTCTTTTCTGCCCCCTTCCTTTAGGCCCCTCAGGACCCGGAGACTTTGCCTTTGTGTGCAGTAGTGGAGTTAGTGGAACGTGGGGTGAGGTATGAGGGTTTTGTCCCAAGCTGTGAGGTGAAAATCATTTCTTAATTGCCTTTTCTGTGCCAGTGGTTGTATCAGGGAATAGACTCCTGGGCCTGCACTACAAGTCCCTAAGCAGAGGAACTCCCTTGCCTAAGCCTTGGCTTTGTTTTATAGCGTTCTCTAGCTACAGTGTAAACAAACAGCAACACTCACAGACACAAACAAACAAAGGCTTTGAACAGGTTTAAGATGTTGGACAAAGCAGAATACAGAGAAAATGGGCTTTAGATGTAGCCCTATGGGGTCTAGGTGAGTTGTAAATGAGCAGTTTTGCTGCAGTGTAAATTGAGTTGACATGTAGCACAGTGCACATGTGTAAGTTGTTGGTTTGGCAATTGGTGTCTTTGCATGGTAGATTTTTTTTTTTTTTTTTTTTTCCCCCAACAGTCTCTTTTGGTCTGTTAAACATGTGATGTGGTGTGGCACGGCTTTATTAAGATGTAGATATTGCTGATGTTTTCAAGGGTGTAATGTCATAGAAATTAAAATGAACTACTAACTCATAATTGTGAAGTATTAATACGAAACCAGTTAATTTTAATCTTTGTGACTTGAACGTCGAGCTAGATTTTGTGAAGTGTGAACTTGCGCAACATGTTAGTTTCTGGTTGCTGTGGTTAAGAGACTGACATGCCTGGTCAAGTCAGAAACTCGCATAAATGTTATTTAGATAACAGTGAAGTCTTGTCCTCAATCGAATCACGGAAGATTTTAACTCGCGTTCGCATGAAGCCAGTTTGATGCACTTTAACTCTTTCAGTGACCACAGAGGCAGGTTGAACCCTCATCACTGTGGTAGTCTGTAAGGGGCATTTGTGTGGCTGTGGTCAGCCCCTGTTCCTGCTTTTCCTGTCAACTGTCAGTGGAGGGCTGTGGTGGCTTCCATTAACCACCACACTAACTGGTAATCTTATCTTCCTGACAGTCTGCATTAGGCTCAGACTGCTGCCGGTTAACCCTTTCCAGACCACAGCAGCCATAGTTTCTTTGCTCCCCAGTGGAGGAAAAACTATATGTTGAGTGGAACATTGTCATACTGTCAAACTTTGGCTTCTTGAAAAGACTCAGTGTGTGATTGACAGATCGTATTCTCCACAGGATCAGTTGGTCATAGCTACTTGGACATAGAAGGAGCTTATCTTTTTCGTGCCCCCTCTTTCTGTCAACTCATAAAGAAGATGTATGAATTTCGGGGCAGGCTACTTGCTAGTTGCTCGACTCTGCTGGCTCAGCAGCACAGTCACGCAGCGCCTGATGATCTCCTTCTATAAAATCTGTCTCCCACTCTCCCTCCCTCTGTCTGTCTTGCTCCCACTCCCCTTTAATTTTACTCGGCCGCAATATCCTACCTAGACCCTGATTGTTGTTTTCTGAGAGCTGGGGCGGTGTTGTTGTAACATAATCATTTAGTCTCCCTCCTGTGGTTCTGGCAAAGCTGCATGCTGAAATCTATCCACTGCTCATTTTTATGGAGAGTGAATTTGTTGTAGCTACTTTGACTGCGGCTGGCTCGCCTTTACGCTGTATTTACCAGTCTAGATGGATATCTCCCCTGCAAAACATTTGAGAGATGACACATGTTATATACACATTTAATATACCCCAGAGGTCATGCTTGTGAATTTGATTAGTGTGGCTGAAATATGACGATTGTTATACAGAGTGACTTGGCCTATATTGAATTTTTAATCTCGGTGTCGACTTCGGCTTACGTGACATGCCATTTCTCCTGATCTGTGTTGTTGGAACTGGAGCAAGAAAATTGTTTGGTACATCATTGCATTGAATTAGTGTAGTTCAACATGACAAGTCAAGAGCTTGTTTTTAAGGTTAACAGAGACATTATGGTATCATTGCTGGAAATACAAGTGGTTGTAGAGGTTATTGCAGCTTTTTTTTTTTTTTTTTTTTTGTTGCTCCGGTCAGACTTGTTGACCCTGAATGACTGTCTATGGGATTCAACAAAAGCAGTTTAGCTTCATGACATCATCTCAAGTGAAGCTAGTGGCCAAAGTGGTAGCATGGGAAATTAAGCTGCTGGTATGCTCACTGTCGCTGCATTTCCCTCCTGGTGGATGCACACAAACCTACTCATTCTTTGTCTCAGTTTGTCTTAGGTCTGTGTCATATTCCTATCAACCAACTCAGTACATGTGATGGGAATTATAGCATGGCACTTAACTTAATATCAGTCATGCTTAGATACAAACTATACTACAGTTAAACATTCACTCCACTGTGAATCTTTTAACTTGGCTTGCTATTGCCTGTAGCAGATGCTAAATCCCACTGATTACTTCTTCGCTTGTGTCACAGGCATGGCACCATATGGTGGGAAAACCCTTATCGATTTAGGGGCACCAGAGCTACACAGGGACCCTATAAGATGTCAGGGATTAGATATTTATTATTGTAAGCCTGTGGTCAGCTGATATTTGACAGTTGACAAGACATACAGAATTCCTAGCTGTGCCTGCAGTTGCAAACTCCTAAGTGTTTAACCCCTCTCTTTCCTCTAACCTCTCCTGCTATATAGAGAACTCAATTTTAAAGCAGTAATTTTAATGCCATCCACATTTAACTATTCCATCCCTTACACCTGTACTAAGGAGTGAGTGGACGTGTCTGTAGTGCAGAGATCTCCAAGCTAGTTAAGTTGATCATTCTCTCCCCGTGTTAATAAAAAGCTTGCTATAAAAAATAATCCATTTTATTCAGCACTGCAAAGATCTTGTGGGGGAACTGGATAAGTCAAACGCTTATAAATGCATCTAGTGTTCAACAGCAGGTTTGCATATGATTTCCATAAACAAGGGTGTTGTTGTGTGAATAACTTGTCTGACAGATTTGTTGATTTACAAAGGCGACTGGTGGAGTTTATTCTGAGCGTGCCCAACCTGATCTATCAGCAGCTTACTGTCTCGCTGATTGAATGTCTAACTGACTGACAATCAGTGCAAGGTTATCAAGTTATATCTACCTCCACTGCTTCTTTTTTCTTTTTTTGCTTTAGCTCAGCTTTTTCAGGAATAAAGTATTTATTGTCTCATGATAGGAGGGAAAAAAAGTTGTTTAAAACATTTAACATTAAAACACAACTTTTCTAATTGGAAATGGACTGATCAACAAGGAAGAGAGTGGATATTCACTGACAGGCTGCAATGCCTTTTTCATTTATTTTCTCTTTGTCCCGTCTCCCTTTCCCTTCGTATCTCTTTAGCTGGTAGGTGTTATCAATGCAGCTATTGTCAGAGCTGAAAGAGCACTGGGCTCATGAGACCCCCTGATAATGGGCACATGCTTCCCCCTCTGTGGGCTTCCTGTGTCTTGGTTGTGTGTGTGCAGTGGTTGGAGCTCTGTGATAAGGCCTTTGTGTGGCTGGGAAGCACCTCTGTTCCTCTCTATTCACCTGTTAGGTGCAGGTGTTAAGTCCTAAACAGTTGCGATCATCCAGCTGTAAATGCATGAACACAGCAATGAAAAAAAAAACACCACAGGTGCATGGTAATGTTACATGACATTGATTGATTTAGTGAGAGGCTTCATGTATATCGAGTTCTGTCTGGAAATTACCTTAAACTCTGTCCTTAACTAGCGTCTAATTCAGAAGGTCCACAGAGATATTTCTCAATTTTAAATCATGTTGTAATTTGAGAAAACCTTTTAAAACGCTTCTCCTAAAGTATCCCACTGTCCTTTGAGTTTCTTTGGTGATGACAGGTGTGAAGTTGCGCTAGTTTTTTTTTGCTTACTTCTGTCCTCATAGCCTGTAATCCAGGAGCTGCTTATCTTGACTGAAAGGCAGCTGACTTACAATTGAACTCCAAGTGTTGAAAAAGCTATTTACAACATAAGGAATAGAGTTGGATTTAAGTTATTAGTAATAACTTGCAAACAAGCAGCTCTGACAGAGGTTGTAAATGCTCAAACTACTTTGTGCTTGATATCATTCCACATAACAAGAAGGGGCATTGGCAGTGCAACATTTTTTTTGTCAATAATAAAATTTGCATTTCTAAAAAACTGAATTAAGTAAGGCAGCTGTAAAAACATGTCAAGGACATTTTTTGTTTAAAGTAGTCTAAGTTGTGATGCATGGAGCTGTCCACAGCTGTGATGAAAAAGAGTCTCTCACTGTCATTAAAAGATCATAAGACAGAATTAAAGATGTGATCTTACAAAACCCAAAAATTGTGACATTCATACTGGATAGCTGAAAGTTTAAAAGGTGCCTGTGCAATAACAACACTCGCTCTCCAGATGTCTTTCTGTTTCTCATTTTTACGTTCTGTTATTATCACGCACACAAACGGACAAGATGGCTGCTTGAGGCTGTAGCTGCCTGTTAACACCTCTATTCTACAGAAGGGGGCCTCTTTTTGTTACTGCCTCTTTACCACAGGAAAACAGGGGGGTGGAGGGGTTGGGCACTGTGAGGTTAGGAGCCCCACTGTTGAACCTAAACATTCACATCATGCGAACAGCCTTTAATGCAAGCTGTGTTGCAGAGTTTATGTTAAGTGTGAGTGTACCCAGTGTTTGGCTCTGAGTGACAGCAAAGAACTAGGTCAGTGAAGAGACCCCGTTCAACCCGAGCTGAGCCGCTTGTCAGCGTGCAAGTGCATGCGTGTGGGTGTGTGTGTGCGCATATGCATTTGTTTGTGTGTGTGTGAATTTGTGTAGCACTATGGGTAATATGTATCCTTCTGTCAGGAACCAGTCTGACCTCCCCTGGCTTCTACAGCGCTAGGCAAGTGTGTGTGTATGTGTTTTTGTGTCTCAATGTGATGGCATAAGCCCCGGCAGAACTGTTCAGTGTCGCTTCAAGCAACAGAGTCAGCAGTCACATGTAGACTGACAGCCGAGGGAGCAAGGGGGGAGAAGACACTGGACGAGGAAAGCACTATTTTTGACACACAGTAAGTGTGGATGATCGATGCAGAAAAAGACGGACACGCTGGCTCAAGAGGCAAGCAAAAAGCAGCCAGGAAGAGGAAGAACTAAATACTAGAGAGGGGAAACAAGTGAATTCTTTATCTCTCGTGCTCATTCACTCATTTCACAGCACGCTGCTGTTGTTAGGGGATGGTGGAGCTGCTCCACCCCTTTTCCCCCCATGAGCCAATCCACTATCATATTCCTCCTTATCCTGACATCTGATTGGTGGGCTGTCTGAGCCAGTGGAATAAAATGGGATTGATGGGTAATCTGGGACTGGCACTGCAGGAAGAAGGCCAGCGACTCAGGGCAGGGGTTAGGTAAAACTGATTTAGCTCTTGGGACAGTGATACAAGACTAAGATTGTGGCTGTGTGATAATATTGAATAATATAACAGACTTTTCACACTCTTCCATTATAATACAGTGAATTTGCTGGGATAATTATTTTTAGTGAGACATTTAATGAAAAATATAATCAGCTTACAAGGCATGGGCCTTCTGGAAGAGTTGGTGCGCTGTGTGTGTATATAGAGAACTGACTAATGTGTGGGCCTTGGCAGAGGGGAAAAAGCCAGAGCTGCACTGTCTACCCCCTGGGTATTGTCATGGCTCTGAATGGGTAATGGGAAGTGAAACCAGAGCTGGAGATCGCTTTGTAATGGCTGCAGAACTGTGTCCTTGGGTATGCTGCATGCTTTGCCAGAGCTGCTTTTTTTGTTCAGCTTTGTTAATACAGGCAAAACAAAGTGTAAAATGTATACATAAACAAATATACTCCAATCAAACATACTCCAAAGTTACATCTGTATATAGCCTTAAAATATGATTCAAATTCTTTAAAAGCAATTAACACACACATACAGTAATGCTACATGTTAACAACATGCTGTTAAAGGTTAACAGTCTTTGCGTATGAAGTAATCCCTCAAGCAACATTTTATGCTTGGTGCTTTCAGTGTGTGTCTCAGCGTACCTGTGGCCAAAAGCATCATTTCTCCCTCAGTCTCTTTCTGATGCCTTAAGCCTCAAAATGAATATAGATGAGTGAAGAGATTAGCACATGCTCAAATCAATGGCCTGCCAAATAGAATAAAAACTGCTGCTCGCTACCGGTCGGCGTCAATAAAACATTGATTCAGAGAAACGGGCATTATGCTGAGGCTCTTTAGTCCCCTGTCGTCTAAATAATTTCAGGTCAGGAAAACTTTAAATATATGTTTGATAGATGTCTTAACTTACATGGTTTTAAAGTTATTTGTGTGTGTGTGTGTGAGAGAGAGTTGTATAAGTTATTATTTGCAGTTTTGTATGCAGTTTCTCGCTTTTGGCTACCCCGAAACCCTTAGTGTAGGTTGCCTGACAAAAAATATGGTCAACATTAGTAAGATTTTGACACGTATATAAGGTAAAAATGAAGAAAAACATAAGAGTTCCTTTTAAGTTGTGACTGTTTTCATAACTATGGTTTTTCCACTGCGTTCACGCCCCTCTATACAAATTTCTCATCAAATACAGTATGTACCGTGCTCTGTGCCTACATCCTTAGTCATACTCAAAAAGCTTGTACATAATTAGTAAAAATCCCCATGTTTTGGGTAACTGGGAACAGATCAGAGAAGCTGTGCATCATCTTGTCTTGTCTTTTGTTTTCTTTCTGAAATGATTTGGTCGCCACAAACCACAAACTTTCACACCCTGTAGAGGAGAAAGTGTGTAGTGTTTTCAAGTGTCGTTCCATAAGAACCAGCACCGTCTCTCCATTTTCAGCCAAAACCTGATGGAATTAAAAAGGTTGAGTCAACGGTCCAGCAACTCTGAATAAGCCCAGAGTATAAACAGGCCTCAAGTTAATTATTCAAACCAGCAGGAGAGATGCCTGGCACGCAAACACGCACAGGGTTTCCCCAGGGATAGTTCAGGGGCCTCCTTCTCGACTTGCTGCGGTTTACTCATACGAAGTTCTTTGAATTGTAATATTGGGAACTATAGAAAAAATAGTTACTTTAAACATCAATGCACATGTAGTATGATGTCCTTAGACTAGCAGAAATGTTCAGTTTGGCTTCCTTTGAAATGTTTATAAAGGGGAAAAGCTGCTGTATCTTTGGCTTCAGTCAGATGCTTTTGCGAAAAACAGTATTTTCAGATAATTTTAAAATCTTAATCATCTTTACCCTTTCCCCTGCTCCACCTCCTCCTACTCGGCTGTGCTGACAGGAAGACTACCTGATTTCAGATGAGTTTCATTATGACACGAGTGGCAAGAAAAGCCTCCATCACCAATAAACATCAAGAGCTTAGAAAGGGGAAAGTCTTTGTTACGTCAATACAAGATTTCCAAAACGTAGATATGTCCGCAACCTCTTACGTTTGGTCCACTCAGCTCTCTGGTGCTACAATTTTGATATGTCGCAGAAATTGACCAGTTCTTTACCAGTTAATTAGCTTTATACAATGTGTGTATGTTTTTAAAGTAAAGTTTTAACCATACATAGTCACACTGTTTTCAGGTAGGAGGTGGTAACAGACTTTTGTTCCAGTACCGCACTACCGTCCATGATCTCACTTATTCGTAGATAACAAAAAAAAAAAGGCGCAATGATGTGTCTATAAAGCAAACCACATCATTACGTCTTGTAGATAGTAATTTCAGAGAACTCGCGTATGTGTGTGTGAGACACAGTGACTGATGGTGCGCGTAGGTGTGTGCAACGAGGGGAGTAGCAGTTTGAAACGACAGGCAATATTTGCTCTTACTGTACAGGCCTTCCAACAACATAGGAGTATTCACTTTACTGGGAAAATGGTGTATGTGACCTAGGTGGCAAACGGAGGTGGCGGAGCAAGAGGGAGTGCAGTTAATACACACGTAAATGCACTGACACAAATGCCTCCATTGTGATGAGCGAAGCTGAGATGATGCAAAGCCACACAATCACACATACTCCTCCATTGTGTTGATCTGTGTTGATACAATGCAAGGCTCAGAGTCATACAAGAGAAGCTGGAGCGTGTTTGTAGGCGCTAATGTGATAAAATGCTTGTTTACACAGACAAAATACACCACCCAGCTAAAAGCGTATGGCATCTTACTTTGACTACTTTGCTGAATTTGATAATAGTTCTATTTTCTTCCCAAGTCCTAAGCTGCATCTCACTTCTATAATACATTGTAGTTCTTTGTGTGTTATGTACTTAAAGAGGAAAAGGGAACACAATTATAACTTCTCAAAGACTTAATTACAACTTTATTAGCCTAAATGTTTGGCTGTTGTT